>RANZ01000648.1:0-16127 GCA_009805285.1 Neurospora terricola FGSC 1889 | reverse complement strand
ACGGCTAGCGGCTTCAATAGACCGTGAGGGGAGTGTCGCGACGGCTTAGTCTTCGCGCATTGAAGGCAGGCCTTGCAGTATACCCTAACCGAGTTGTACATACCCGGCCAGTAGAAAGACTGGAGAAGTAACGAGTACGTCTTCTCCCTACCTGGGTGTCCCGCCGACGGCGCGTCGTGAACGCGGCGAAGCAGTTGTAACTGGAGCTCCGTATCGTTGGGGTCGAGGAGGACGGCGCCGCGGTAGTAAGCCCGGCCCTGGAGTGCTCTGCACTCCGCGAAAGAGACCTTCTTCATGTGCTCTTTGACTTCCTTAGACCAGGCCTTCCTCCCCGGGTCTGACAGGCTAGCCACAATGTCTTGCAAAAGAACCGATTTCTCGTAGCTTTCCGTCACCAAATCCTCGGTTGACTTCTCATCTAGTACCTCCAGCTCGCAAGTACATGCTGAGCCGACAAAGGCCTCATCCCCTCCCACTTCCGACAAGACGAAAGCCCCGTTTACGAAGATGTTCTGGTCCAAAAGGACCTTATTCCTTGCGAGCAGCCGCTCGTCAGCTACGTCCTTGGGTATGTCCTCTGGCTTTCTGCTCAGGGCGTCGGGGCGCACCTGCAGCGAGCCCGGGCGGTACTGGATGGTAAAGTTGAACCGTGATAGGAATTGAGACCATCGCATATGCCGGGGGGTGAGTTGTTTGTTGACTGTAAAGGACTTCAACCCCTTGTGGTCAGTGAAGACTTCAAACGGCTGCTGAGCTCCCGCGAGCTCCGGGTCCCATTCCTCTAGCGCCTTGATGATGGCTAACAACTCCTTATCGTAGATATCGTAGTTGCATTCCGCCGACGAATGTCGCTGACTGAAATACGCTACCGGGCGCAGAATGCCTTCGTCGTCGTATTGTGACAGCGTGCCACCGCAAGCCCAGTTGGAAGCGTCCGTCTCGACAACCGTTCGTTTGGCCCAATCATAGATACGAAGAGTTGGTCCGCTGCTGAAAGCCTTCTTGAGAGCTTCGAAGGACTTTTGGTGTTGGCTATTCCAGTGCCAATCTTCCGTCTTCTTGGTTAACTCATAGAGGGGGCCTGCAATGATGGAGAAGTGCTTGATAAAACGACGATAAAAGTTGGCGAAGCCYAGGAATCGCTGTAATGATCTTTTGGAGTCTGGGGCCTCCCATGACATCACGGCAGACACCTTCTGGGGGTCCATCTCGATGCCGCCCGGGGTGATGATTAAGCCCAGGTATTTCGTTCGTTTTGTGTGAAACTCGCACTTGTCGATATCGATCTGCAGACCGGCCTTAATCATACGGTTTAGGACTTCCTTAACGTGGCCCACGTGCTCTTCCTCRTTCTCAGAGTAAACTAAGATATCATCGAGGTAAGCGGTCGCGTAAACATCGAGAATGTCGTGTAGCACGTCGTTAATATAGTTCTGGAAGGTCCCCGGCGCGCCCTGTAAACCAAAAGGACACACCAGGGACTCAAAGAGACCGAAACGCGTAATAAACGCAGTAAGCCACTCATGGCCTTCCTTCACACGGATCCTATTGAACGCCGCGATGACGTCCAGCTTGGTAAAAATCTTCGCCTTACAGATAGCGTCGAGGGTCTCTTTAATAAGCGGCAACGGGTACCGTGTCTTCATCGTAACGTTGTTGATTCCTCGGTAGTCCACGCAAATACGGACCCCGCCGCCCGGCTTCTTGACCAGCAGGATGGGCGAGGCGGCCTCGGATTGGGAAGGGCGGATAAACTTCTTTCTGAGGTTGTCGTCGATCCATTTCTTCACGACGACGGCCTCGAGCGGCGACATTGGTCGCGGGCGAGCGTTGGGGGGGTGTTCTCCCGGGCGGAGCTCGATCTTATGGTCGTAAGAGCGGTTGGGAGGCACCTCGTTAGCGCGACCCGGCTGGAAAGCGGCGATCTGATCGTGGTAAACGCTCAGTAACTTGGCCCTGATCTCCTCGTCGGTCTTGTCGGGCCTGTTTGCTTTGTCGAGGAACTTTCTGGCGTCCTCCTCGGTTATCTTAGCGAGTTGAACGCGGCGGATTGTCCCTTCGCAGACGGGCGCGTCGGTGTCAAGGTTCCCTGTGAGGACGATCGTTCGGGCGATAAGGGCAGCKTCTCGTTCGTCCTGTGAGGCGGCCTTGCCAGCCAAACCGTCAATAAAACTATGAAGGGCGGGGGGAAGACTATCCTTGTATTGTTCTCCCTCTCCTTCCATAATGTTGTTGACCATCTCCTCGGTCAGGTCCAAGTCCCGTATCTCCGCAATGCCGGCCAGACGCTCCAGCTGGGCATAACTTGTGACGAACGGCTGCAACCCACGCTTCTCGCAGATGTAGTTGAACGTGGCGGCGTTGAGCTCCCGTATGTCGTTGGGGTTGAAATCGCCAGCTACCTCAGTGGACTTGCGGACGAGAGTGCGGCACGTGCCCGCGGACACACGTTTGCCGTTGAGTCGGATGTGTGGTTCGTGAAGCGCGGGATTCTTGGTTTTGACGAGGAGAGCGGCCGTGCCGGAGATGCCCTGGACCTTGGTCCCGGCCCGGTTGGCTACGAGTGCCTTAACGGGGGCGCTTACGGTCCTGGGTTCGTTCGAGATCCTTAGGTTCTCGAGAGGGAGCAGCTCCTCGGTTTCCTTCTCCTGGATCTGGGGATTTTCTCCGCCAGAGGCAGAGCTAGTACTAGCCCTAGTGAGGGTGTTGGGGGGAGGAGGAAAAGGCGGGAGAGAGGGCTGGGGGGTAGCCTTCTTATATAGGCGAGCCGAGGCCACAGAGACTCGGCTGGTGAGGGCGCGAGGCGCTGTCGTTTGCTCGTTCGTGAGATCGCGAGGCAGACAGCGGCCACGGCAGTCTGGGTGGTTGAAGCGCACACCGCACTTCTCGTAATCGATCGCAGGCTTGTGGAACTGCATCCATGGGAAACCTAAGATGACGGGGTGGTTCTTAGAGATGTCGTGAACTAAGAAGGTTATCGTTTCCTCGTGAAGGCCAACGCGGAACTTGGCTCTCACCCCTTCAGAGATGATGCCTTTGATTATACCGTCAGCCAGAACAAGCTTTTTGGGACGAAGTAAGCGAAAACGGGGAAGGTTATGCTTTTGGACAAAAGAGCGGTCGATGAACGCGAAGGCGGAGCATCCGCTATCAACAAGTGAAACACAATGATCTTTGCGCGAGCCGGTCACAACATAGGAAGACAAGAGTATTGAACTTGAAGACGAACTATCTAACGATTCGATCCGTACTTCTTCCAAATCCTCTGACTCTAATGATGAGTCTGAAACTTGTCTCCCCAACGCTAATAACCGGTCAGGCCTCTGTACGCGACTGGGCACAGAGGCTAAGCGTTTCCCGGCTCGTTGTAGTACTCGCCGCCAGCAGCGGCTGCAGCAGCAGGAGCGGCGTCGGCGGCGCGGACCTCGGCCTGCTGACCACCAGTGTTGCCGCCTCCGCGATTACCTCCGCGATCACCACGACCACCTCCGCGACCACCACGGTTCTTCTTTCTGGACTCCTTTCCGTCCTGGCGGCCCTTGGAACCATAGTTGACTGAGTTGATACAGCCACGAGCGATGTGGCCGGGCTGACCGCAACGGCGGCACTGGCCGTCACGCTGACGCTGGTCGAGGACCTCCTGGTGAATGATGCCGGCAAGGCCGACAGCGTCGAGGTCCATCTGGTTGCCACCTTGGCTGACGGGGCGTTCGTCGGGGTTGCCACTGTTGCCGCCGCCACCACCGGTGTTGCTGTTGGTGTCTGCTTTGTAGAAGTGACTGGCCAACTTGTTGCGATAGTCGGCGTCCTCGAGGTTGCGGGCCACGAGACGGCAAAGGTCGAGCCACTTAACGAACTCGCTTTCGCCGGGGGGGTCACGGTGAACCAGGGCGTCGCGAAGACGCTTGTTGATCTTGTTACGAAGGTAGTGAACCTTCATAGCGGGGTCGAGGTTGCATCGGTCCATAAGCTTGGTCAGTTCGACCTCGAATTCAGAGAACTGCATGTTCCTCTGATACAGATCCGCCAGGCGACGAGAGGCGTCGAGCTTTAGGTCGACGTTGTCGAAGCGATCGCTAAGGTGCTTCATGAAGTCGACGCCGGTCTTCCAGCGCCATTTGTCCTCATCGGGTTCCATCATCATGGCGTCGAGGTCCGCCTGGATGCTAGAGAGAAGTTCCGGGCCCAGCAGCATAGCGGCACGAAGGATCTTGACATCCTCGGCCTGATAATGGGGGGCGTCGACACGCCAGGCAGTGACAATGCGGAACTTCCAAGCACGGAAAGCCTCGCAGCGGCGAGCGGGATCCTTCTCYTTGCCATCAAACGCGGGAGGGTCCTCGATAATACGTCTGGGCAGAGGGGCGYCAGCCACGATGCCGGTAGGGGCCGCGGACATGGTTGCTCTGGGGTCCTCGAGTTCCTGCTTGAGCGCGATGTGTTCGAGGTTGAGAGTATCGAAGTCGGCTTGACGGTCGTCGGCGATACGGCGGGCGACACGGTTGTCCTCGAGGACGGAGAGAAAGATACGACCGAGGGGGTCGATGATGGATTGGAAGGCGGGCTCGCCGGCGATCTCGCTAGCGGTGACAAGGTAGTCGCGGGGAACGAAACGAGGTCTCTCGTCGTTGTTGAGACCACCCAGAAAGTGCTCGATACCGCGAGTGAGGTCGACCTTGACCAGAGCAGCACGACTGACGTCAGTGTCAGCGACGTAATCTTCGGTGAGAACGTCGACAAGGTCGTCGAGATTAAAGGGATCGTGAAGCTCGTCGTCAAACTCGGGCAACTCAGGTGCTGCGGCGGAGCTGGACAGACCGTTGTCGGTGTCGTTGTCGTTGCTGCCGGAGTGAGAGGGGTGATCGTTACCGTCGTCGGCGTTGAAGTTGACGAATGACATAGGGAAACGGCGACAACTCGTCGACGKAGAACAAAGGGGAGGTCTCTTATCCACTGGATGAAGAGAACAGTCTCWTATTCACTGAATGAAGAGACGGGCACGACCGCTGCGGCTTGATAGGCGCGGAGGTGCGAGGACTAGATCGCTGCGACACGAGGGCGCGACCTAGCTTGACTGGCGGTGCTGGAATCTGCGACTCGACGAGGCGATTCCTGTACGGGTGGATTGCGCAGCTGACTGAACGCGCGACGATTCCACGAATCTTGGGGTTTGCGCTGTGAACGCAATAGTTAAAAGGTGCACCAGCCGCGTAAGGCTGGGAGGACTTGGCCAATCAGGCTGCAGCAGTCTCAGAAGCGGCTGCAGCCTGCACAAGCATGTGAATGGCACATAGCGGTACGCCATGGCAACAATCACGTACGACAGTCACAGAGGTCTAACCCTGTGACAGGTAGCGGCCATACTTTTTTTGAAACCTCCAAGTACTAACCAACCGCCGGAATACAAGGTCTTGTAAGCTGCCTTCTTCTGGAAGGCGTAATCCAGGGAGTGTATTGTCTCTCCATCCGTTTATTAGAGATGAAGTTAGGGCTGGATCCTCGCCGGGTTCCGATACTTCGCTTTCATCCGAACTTTCGCTTTCATCCGAACTAGCCAAAACAAGGTCTAGTAAACTGCCTTTATCTGGAAGGCGTCACCCGGGTAGTATATGTTTGTCTACCTTTCGTCCGTTTGTTGGCTGAAGATGAGATGAGGATAGGGCCGGAATGTTGGATATAGCCGAAGTGTCGGATAGAGTTGATAACAAAGCCCTCTGTCGTGAAATCCAATTGATGAACCTCTTCTTGTTCGGATTCTTCAAACACCATCTCAAGTTGTTGAGTCGGGGGTCGAGTGAGAGCGTCGCCGGTTGTCCGCTCGATATGACCTCCCGTCTTCAACTCAACCCCAGACGTCCGCTTAATATCAACAGCTGTCCTTCTATTTGTTTTGTAAGGCTCCGCCATTTAGTGTATTGTGTTGGCGGCGCGAAGCCACGCGCGAGGTGCGTCTCTAAATAACGACGGCAGGTCGGCCGGGAGCATGTCAATGCCAACAATGCAGGCATGGCGAATGTACTTGGTGACCAAAGGCGATGTTTCTATGACTCTGGCGACTTCTGAGTTGATGGTGTTCGGAAAGATCAAGTTGCCAGGCTGAGTTACCGCTATGTGGTGCTGAAGAATGGCTTGCGTATAGCGGAAGTATTCTTTGTGCACGACGTCCCTTAGACTACGGGAAACAGCGCGCAACCTCCCGATTGTCGAAAGTTCTTCTTGGAGATTTCTGCCGCCCCATACGAAGCGGTATATGTTGTACTGCACCTCTACCGGCAGATGAAGGAATGAGCGTTGGGAAGACATCGTTCGTCGTATTTGATCGAGGTTGCCGGTGGTGATGACGGGGACTTTCCGCTTCAGAGACGAGTCGGCAATTTGAGTGCTGGTTGAAAGGTTGAGTCGGCCTGGGGCTGGCGACGGCAAAGGAGAAGATAACTTGTGTTCTTCCAAATGTGTGGCCGCGCCAGACTCCGGGCAGCAGACCGCTGCATGATGGACTCCCAAACTAGCTCGTCAGCATCCTCACACAGCACACAGACATGTTCGGATCCGCTGGCAGGGAGCCCTCTCGCCGTTGTAAAGGTTTCCATGCACATTCGGTGTACAAGGTGCCTGCCAATGCCACACTGCTGTCGGTCGGTGAAGCTCCTCATTGGCTTAAAGCAGATTGCGCAGAAGGGATCTGGATATCCGCCGGAGTTGAAATGGTGATAGAGATGGCTGAGTCTGAAGATCTCGCCAAGCTCTGATGGGAGGAAGGATGACTGCCATCGAAGGGGCTCGGTGCAGTTGAGAATGTATCGGAGCACATCTGTCGTAGCACAGGTTAGCATGGCGTGGAAGCAAAACGTAGGAAAAAAGAAAAGACAAACATATTCTGTGTGGGCAGGTGTAGCCCCTGGTGGTGGGTGTTTTCCCATAGCCCCTTCCTCCGCAGCTACAGTTGTTTTCTTCGCCAACCACGACGGTAAATCTCTCTTCACCGCCCGTCGTCAGCGTGAAGTTCTTTGTCCAGATCCCAGCTTCCAGATCGCTGTAGTCTTTGATCTGGATTAGGTGAAGGGTAGAAGCTTCCGCCAAAGCCGATCGGTAGACGGAATCGCTGCTGTCGGAGCGCCAACAACCAAACCGAGAGGCCTCCTCGGGTGGATTGTGGGTGTACCGGTAGGTCTTGAGAAGGGACTCGAGCTTCTTCCGATGGGCAGTGGTAAAAGGCACTTCGCGCTTGATGCACTGGACCTTAAGGCGCTCAACGGTAAAATTCGACCAGGCGGTGTCGTCTGGGAGGTAGTCTTCAAGAGTGCGTTCCGCGGGAATGGTTGTGGATTGGTGACCGAAAACTGGGATATCGAGAGGGTGTCAACGGTGTAACAGGGTTGCGAACAAAAAGAGTTGCAATATATAGAAAGACGATTGGGGTCGGTGCCCGTTGCTGGATGGTTGTCGGATCTCGACAACCATATATACGAGGAGATGGTCCGTTGGTGACAGAGAGACAAAGACCTTGTCAAGAGAAGTCAGCGTTCAGTTCAGCGCAAAACAGCCGCAAACAAGCGACGATTGATACGCAGGGACGTTCCAAGAGTCAAGGAGGGAGTTACTCACACTTGGGAGCACTGAAGACTGATACACCAATTGGTTCCTGACTCAAAGTTGTTGCTTGGCGTCGTTGATGCTCGATTTGCAACTGCAATCAAATGGTAGTTCCGTGGGCCTGACTTTGTACGGTGACTCCAGATAGAGTGTGACTGTGAGATGCGCGCTGAGATTGGATTGCAACAGATCCAGTGCGGAGATCAGTGTATGTTGACGGTAGTAGTGTAGTCGTGTTTCTGGTCATGGTCGTGGATGAGGTGGCGAAAAGTTGTTGGAGATGGGAAGTCGACGACAGAAAGGGACTTGATTTTGTTAGTAGCAGACGAGGAGAAGAAAAGGAGGACAGACAAGTCTAGAGATACTCGACGGGAGTGCCGGTGAAAAGAATGAAGGCCAGTGAATGGGTGCCAAGGGACGCCTGGCCAACAAAAGCTCGAAGACGGCGGAGGGGAGAAGTGCTTTAAGAGGAGGACCAAGCCAGGTGTATGGAAAGGCGCCCGTGGACCAAAGTTTCATTCACTTGCGCATGCTGATACAAGTGAAGAGTGAATGGACCCAACAACGTCACGGCAGGAGTCTAACGAGGAAGGAGCGGCATCGGATTTTGCTGGCCGACCTCAACACGGAAGGAGCCTACGGGAGCGAACCACCTCACATCCTGGCTTTTTGTCTGCCGGTGGCGAGTGCCCGAAGTCCAATCCAGCCGCCATCGCCGTCATAGCCCAGGTGCCATGGTCTCATTTGCCTTTTTCAGCTCTTTCCGAGCCAAAATTACTGACCGTGACAGATGTTGAGCAAGAAGGGCCAATAATATCAGCCACTCGTCCCCAACACCACAGATAGAGGGAGGAAGTCGATATCACACTCCCCTTTGTTTTCCTGTGTGATTTTTGTATGAAATTTCTTCTGTCATGAAGATGCTGGCGTATAAACAACAATCTCAACGTCGTTGCTTGACAGTTCACAGGTAGCAAAACGAGATCATGAACTAATATTAAGTTTGTGCATACACCCTTGAGCTACGCTTGAATTGCAACGCATAACTCCTCTTTCTGTCACTCTCTTCTGGTGATCAATCCCATTTTCCATTTCGTAGGCGCGCCGTCCTCACACGAGGTCATCAGGCCCATAACGACGGTGCCACTGAACACTACGTAGCGCCACTCAATGCCATCGTTTAAACCTCCATTCTCATCTCATCATAGCTTGGACGCAATGACTCAAACAGCAAGAGTACTCCAACAATTTCCTCCAGCAACTTCCTCAACCTCCTCGACGAGCCACTCCCACCCTCCTCTCAAATCGTACAGTAATCGAACATAGCCGACCCCAGGCCTCACATTCTCAACCTCCTACACACCTCTCTCCGTCTCCAAGAACTTGGTCATCTTCCTCGTTACCTTGCTCTTCTTCTTCTCCAGCCTCGCCAGCTCTTGCTCGACATACTTCTTGGTCTGTCTCACCTTCTCATAGTCTTCTTCAAGGCGTGTCATTTCTTTAATGAGCCTTTCCTTGCGTCTGTCTCGTTTTTCGGCTTTGGATTTCTCGGTTTCGGTCTGCTGCACGGTCGTGTTTGTGGCGGTCGTGGTGGAAGTAGTGGTTGCGTCGGCTAAGTCGTCGGCGGTGCTGGCTTGGTCGGCGGCGGCGCTGTCTGTGGCGGCACTGGCAGTCTTCTTCTTCTCTGGGATTATCTTCATCTTCATCTTCTTCTTGATAGGAGAAGAAGCGGTATCTGTGGCGGGGATCGATACAGAAGCGAAGGTAGAGCCAGCGGGAGGGATAGGCAACGAAATAAACGGGCCGGGGTCAGGACTAACGGGAGGTGCGCGAGGGGCGTAATAAGGAGAATATGATGGGATACGAGAAACTTCAGCACCTGAAAAGGAGACAGCTGAAGCAGCAAGACCAGAAACCGAGGGAGTAGAAGCAGAAGCGGGAGACGGAGATGGATCAGCAGTCGTGATAGCACGCAACGGGCTACCGCGACCAACTGCCCGTGAACTTCCAAATCGTCCTTGCGCACTCGCCGGGACGATAGGAGCCGGCACTGGATTCTCAACGCGGCGAGCCGGTTGACTACCGCCCACCGGGAGTAGTTGTGGCTGCGCGAAGCCAGGAATAACCGGCAAGGGAATCGGTGTCGTACTGACTTTTGGAGTCCAGTCACGGGCCGGAGTAAGCGCTTGCCTACGGGGGGAGGATCCCGTGTACGCGTCGGGCCGGGCACGGGTGGCCTCCTTGGCGGCCCTGGAGGGAAGCTGTCTCCGAGGAGGAGGGCAGGGGGACTCGGGCTCTTGTTTGATAGCCACTGAGCCAGCGGAAGAGGAGCTTGAGGATGTGACAGAGGGAGAGTGATGGGAGATTTGACTTCTCTCAGCGAAGAACTCAATGGACCTGTTAGCTGAGTCTCGGTTAAAAAGGTCGTTGCCGTCTCCGTCGTCTTCAATAT
Source organism: Neurospora terricola FGSC 1889 (assembly GCA_009805285.1). Taxonomy (NCBI): domain Eukaryota; kingdom Fungi; phylum Ascomycota; class Sordariomycetes; order Sordariales; family Sordariaceae; genus Neurospora; species Neurospora terricola. Next base: position 6,082 of record RANZ01000648.1, on the reverse strand, counting down.
CCAAATCATCGTCATCACTCGATGACTGCGCCATGTGATCATCTGAGCCTTCTTCTTCGGACTGCGGAGGATGACTGCTGAGGACGTTATTACCAGAGGAACTCGGAGGTGGTAGTAGGGCTTCCTTCCAAGCAGCAACACTAGCTTCTTCAGTTCCCATCCAGAACAATCCACTGGAGTGCAGAATGCACTCAATCAACGCTCTAGGTTCTGCTTTCTGTGTGTTAGACTGGCAATCGCGGTGTACAAACAGCCCGCAGCAATGTGAGATGGTAAGATCCGCCCCAGGAATGTCGCGGAAGCAGAGAACGCACTGCCAGTTGGGGTAGCAGGCTCTTTCGTTAACGGCGTAGTGAAGGGCGGTGCTGTATCGGAAGATTGCCTGTACTTCCTTGAACAACAGAGCTTGTTGCCATCTGAGGGGCTCGGGGCAACCCAGTACGTAGCGAAGAACGTACACAATGTGGCCACAGGTGTAGTTTTTGCGGCTTACTTCCTCTCGCTGAAGATCTCAATAGTCAGCAAAATGAATTTCAATTCAGGAACAAGAAGTAAAACTTACCCTGAACGGACAGCTACACCTAGAGATCCTGCCAATAATGGTATAGAACGTCCTGTCCGAGGAAGGGTCCCATAAAGTAAATCTCTTCTCGATCGAGGTATCGTTGCTGTTGTCCTCAACCTCGGTGATCAAGTATCTGTGGTTCTGAGCGTGGTTGAGTGCACCGACATAGAGCGGGTTATCGCAGTAGTGCCAGGGAAAGATCCGTCGTTCGTCAGCGGGCTGAAGTTGGGAATATCTGTCGAGGCGGTTGAAAACCACCATCACGTGGCCAGTAGGGTCAAGACCCCGCTTCACGCATTGTGCTCGGAGGGCTTCGACAGGGTCACGGTAAAATATCCAGGGTGCATCGTTGGGTAGATACTCCATCAGATCTTCTTTCGAACGAATCTCCATGGCTTATACCGGAGGTGAGCCGTGGGCGTGTCTTGGGACTTGGGAGGTGGCGTATCGGATAGTATGACGACAGGATGCGACTTCAGCTGACTTTGATTGCAAGTAGAGAAGAGACACCAAGCAATAAAGGCGGCGATGGTGGTCAGGCGAAAAGCAAGCGACTGTTGAGCTTCGTGGGATGTTTGGAGGAGAAGAAAGACCGGCCAGCGTCCGTCAGGTCAAAGAATTTAAGCTCCGGACTCCGGTGGGGGGGAGACGACAGCCAGAGGACAAAATGAATGGAAAGAGATGCTGAGCACGAGCCCACCAACGAAAACTTAACCGCGTCGTATCAAAATTTCATGTATGATGCTGCAATATTTCGGACGAAGTTAAGGCCTGCGCCAGCCACTCGCTCCGGAAACCGGCCAACTTTGGTGTTGCAAACTCACTGTATTGATTCCTCACGCTAGACTTATCAGCAGGTCACTACGAAGACGTTGACTGCAATGTAGGCAAACGTAAGTAACTTGGAATGTTGAAGAATTGTTTTGAAGCAAAATAGCGTGCTGATACACTAATATCAGAACGAAAAGAGTTCGTATGACCGCCTCCCCTTCACACACTCCTTAATCATTCCTTTCGCTTTCTTTAACCATCAATCTCCCTGCGGCATCTTCCTATCTTCTCGATCCTTCCCACATTTGCTCGGCCCTCAACTGAAAAGAACACCCATATCACACATTACAATTGTTCGACAATGAGCCAAGCGAACCCCAAGAAATGTGTTGAAGAAGCAAACGAGGAAGAAAAAAAGAAAAGAAAAAGAACACAAACAATGCCTAGACCACGAGAAAATGTGAGCTAAGCTGCCTGAAGCAACGTTAAACCCCGTCAGATGCTTGAAGAACTACTCTTCCTTTTCACAGAAATCATCATGTTTCGGAGAAGGTCGCTTGACCACCAATCCCGAATTCACGATGCCACTAGACATCGATTTTCCAGTCACTTAATCCTGATGCCACTGAACATCTTCTCCCAAGCCATCAAAAACTTGATCTCTCAGCAAGTCATTCTTGGCCGTTGACACCTCAACGGAGCCTGATGCTGAGTGTCATCTCGTGCCGTCCGTCACTGGTGACATTGGTGGTAGCGACACCAGTAGCGGTGGAGGCTTGGTCGGCCTTATCTTCTTGCTTGTTGACGCCATCAACGGCCTGTTGGTCGCCGTCATCGTCCTCAGAGTCAGAGCTATCCTCCATCTCAAGCTCGTTACCCTCAAGCCAAAAGTCAGTGTCGCAAACGTCCTCCATCTCAACATCCTCGRCGTCTTCCATCGCCTCTGCAATAGCTTTCTCCATCTTAGCCCGATATKTAGCCACAACAGGATCAGCCGCTGCCCCGCGTGTGACAATATCCAGGTATGTCCTCCAAGCCGATTTCTCATGATGAAGCGAACACTTTTTATCCCTCGTCACCGGGCTCCAACCAGGCCGACTAACACGTCTTACCAGGCTGCGACACGAACGGTGAACAGGAAGCCCGCAGGAACTACAAGGTCTCGTTGTCCGTCCCAAACAAATGAAACGGAAACAAATCGTGCAGATCTGGTCCGGGTAAATGTCATGGCAGGGAAGGTAGTTCAGGAGGGGCTTGGGCGTCCGCGGCCGACTAGCGCGAGGGAGATGAAGACCGTAGCGGTCGATCAGCTCAAAGACGGTGCTGTACCGGAAGATCTTGACTAGCTCGTCGAAGAGAAACGCGGCTTGGAAGCGCAGGGGATTCGGGCAGCCGAGAATGTACTTCAGGACGTAGATGATGTGCGGACAGGTCCAGTTGCTGTAGCCGGCATCTGTCTTTGTGTTCTGCATGTGGTCCAAACATTAACATCAGTCGCAAAGATCCGTAAAGCGCACCAGCAAGATTGAATGGCCCACATACCTTGAAAGCGCAGTTGCAAGTCGGATTCCTACCGATAGTAACATTGGCGTAATCCGTCATATATTTTCCGCTCCCGCCAACAAGATTGAAATGGCTCTCGATCCTACCCAAGCAACTGCGGTCGAGTACTCTCAGCACCCGAAAGGTTTGCGCATAAGCCTCGGTCTCTGCTCTGGTGTAGGCAATATCCTTGGCAACGCGCCAGGGGAAATGGGCACGCTCTTCGCGCTTGTGGCGCTGGTGATAGTCGTCGAGGCGGAAGCGCAACTCGTTGGCATCACCTACTGGGGAGAGAGTCCGTCGCATGCATTGTTCTCGGAGGACAACAGGGGGGTAGGCGCTCCAGGGCGCGTCGTCGGCGATGTAAGAGGAGAGGGGGCTGTCGGTCGTGGTGTCCATGTTGCTTTGTGGAAGGTTGGTTGTCTTGGGAAAAAAAAAAGGAGGGGTACTAGACTGGGACGATGGCAGGACAAGAGAGAGGTGACTGGTGAGCTTGCGGTGACCGAGCCGGCAGGCGAACGACGAGCGATGGTGGTGTGGAAGAACAAACGAAGCTTTTTGCAGTACACACTAGATAGTTGCAATGGATTTCTTTTGTGGGAACAACACAAAGAGCAGCGCGAATGAGGTTGTTGGGTTGTTGGGTTGTTGGGTTGGAACTCGAATGAAGGTGCAGGAAGTTGCAGGAAAGAGTTGCAGGAAGAAAGTCGGGGGGGAACGGAAGTTTACCGTATACGTGGAGGTCGACGCGTCAGGTCGTTACCGTATTGCATGTATCAGATTGAAATTAACACCGGATCGTAACCATTCGGCCTTCCTCCATGGGCGTCCATCTGGTTCATCCAATGATCGACCATTTGCTCTGAAAGCCCGAAAGCCCTGGTTCGTGGATCCAAGTGAGTAGTCAAGGTCGACAAGGCAAATCACTGCCTGCCATGTCACATCTCCATAAGGCTGAGACTTATCGCTTGACACTCGGCTGTTGGCACGGCATGGGCCAAGGTATCACGACCAGATGGTGAAAGCATAGTGAAGAGACCTTAATTGAAGAATGCGAGAAACGTGTTTGAAAAGTCAAAGGAATACTAGTTAGTACATTTGCGCTCTTAGTCTCTTCCGATGCGGCACTTGCCACCATCGTCTCAACTTCTCCCCGGCTTTGGGCCAATCTTCTAGTCATACAGAATCTTGTATCAGCATCAAGCCTTCAAGTTATCTCCTCGAGCCATACGCTGTGTTGAGTTAAAGTATACCTTCAACAGATACTTCTTTTGCCTCCTTCATCGACATGATAAACCCCCTTCCGTCCCTCTCACCCAAGCAACACTCAAACGTCATACCCCGTACGTCTTATCCAAAGCCTTATAGTCTTCCAATTCCTCCGCTTCAAGCCAGCAGCCCGCTTTCTTACCATCCCATTCTTTTTTGTTAACTTCTTCACCCCGTCAACACATGATTTTGCGTGCTGACTGAATCCAGCTCGATCCCTTGCGTTCCTCTTTCTGATATGCGGTTCCGGAGTAGTCCGATATGCCCATCCGTCTTGCATTTCCGTCTTTTGTCCATCATGTGTGTCTTCTCGACTTATCCTCGTAATAAAGCATTGCTACCAACTTGATATCATGAAGAGGATTGTTTCCGTCCTCCTCGTGCAACAAGTTTTGGCTTGGAAGGGCAGACTCCCGCTCAGGACAAGCCCATTCATCCTCGTCTTCACAGAGAACGCAGCGCCGGGGCTGGCTAGGCTTTCTGATGTTATTGTAGGTGTCGAGACACCCGCTATGAGCCATATGACAGCATTTCGCGCATGGCACTAGTGCAGCTTCGTTGTAATTGAGATGGATCGCCCGGAAGCAGATGACGCACGCTGGGGAAGGGGTGACGTCTTCTTGGGGTATTCTCTCGGGGTTTTTGTTGGGAAAATAGTAGAAGAAGGGGTTGGCGGCGAAGATGTATTCCAATTCCACCGACAGAAACGCGTTTTGCTAAAGTAGCGGCTCCGGGCAGCGAAGAATGTAGCGGAGAACGTAGACGATATGCTCGCAACTTTTTTTCCCATTGAATTCGATGGTCTGGGACGGTTAAGCTATTAGTTTCGGCTCCAGGTAGTGATTCAAGGGCGGGAGTACTAACCTTGGCTGGGCAGCTGCACGTGAGGTCCTTGGAAATGACAACGGTGAAGGTACCCAAATTTCTGGTGTAGAGGGTGAATTGCTTCTCAAGCCACCACGAGCCCACATCGCTTGTGTCCTTGAGCTGAATTAACTGACAGTTGGCAATGGTCGCATTGGCGAGTACCCAGGCTTCATCAGGAACAACTCGCCAACATGCACCTCGAGCTTCATTCTCGTGTCTGTGTGCTTGTTGGTATTCCTCCAGGCGTTGCTGGAGTGATGACACGTTCCCCTCGTCAAAAAGTCCACGCCTCAAACACTGGGTCCTGAGAGATTCGACCTTGGTAATTTGTTGCCACGGTGTATCGTGGGGACAATAAACAATGACTCTGGTAGGATCTATAATAGGACTAAGGACTGAAAAGCCTCGGGTGTTTCGTGGGTTCGGAGACTGCATTCTTGCTTGGAGTATGGCTGATATGTGTTTGATGTTTGATATGAGTCTGATTTGGAAGATATCGGCGGGTATTGAGTGAAGAAAGCAAAAGACGGAACAGATAGAATTGGCATTCGGGCATGTACTTTGTTTTTAAATACCCAGAAAGGAACAAAGCAAAGATTCTGCATGAAGGGCGAAAGCAAGGACGATGCTAACCGTAGAGGCAGCAACGCGGGCGTTGGTTGTAGTCCTGAGAAAACTGACGGAGCAAAGGAGGCGTGGGGGGATGACGAGGGAGGGCGGCATTCGGAAGCCATCTGCATGTTGACAATACTGTGGGAAGGAGCAAGTTTGGGTAAAACAAGCAACCCACCGCCGGGAGGCTCTTGGAGAGGAAGTGGAATCTACGAGCAAATCGGTTTTTCTTTCACTGTCCCCTTCATTGTGTAAGGCACTTTCCGGCATATCTATCTCTATGACGGATCTTCAGCTCCCCGTGCATTTGTGACGAACCGTTACAAGCACAGGAGTATATCGCTGGGAATATGAACAACGGTAGTAGTAGCCAAAAGGTACTGGTCGATTGTGAAAGCTATTGCTTGCTGAAGAGCCCAGTAGACAGAAGGCCTGGGAAGGCCTTCTTTATATACT
>RANZ01000647.1:0-16161 GCA_009805285.1 Neurospora terricola FGSC 1889 | reverse complement strand
CAGTTCTTGAACAGCAACCAGCGTTGATGTATAACAAAAAAGCCGTGTTGCCTGTGTTGAGTATTTTTGGGATTGCAGGAGTTTTTGATGTAATGAGCTTTTCATGTTCAATTTACGAGACAAACAACCATCAATCACGACTGAATTTCTCACAGATCGTTCAGCATGTGTAGAATCTGAATTGCACAAGATGCGTTTGTAACATAGGCCAGTTCATAATCTCTCAGCACCTTCATGCTTCATGATGCTGAATCACCAGCTTCTTTTTGAATCCCTCCCTTAATCCATCCCATTCCATCATCATTCTCACCCTGGAGATCTTTCAACTCCGGTTATCTCAGCTTCCTTCCCCGCCCCCCCCCCGGCGCGCTTTTTCYGCATWTTCCCCTACTCCTCCCCCTTACTCCTCCYCCTTACTCCTCCTCCTTACAAGCACCTCCCTCGGTACCCTCAGCAGCACTCGCCGTCGGAGAAGCCCTCGTAATAGTAGTCCTCCCATCACTCCCAATCACAACCGTCAACCTATCCCCCACCGAAACAGTAGGATGCAYCACAACAYGGCTGCTCTGTCCCATTTGAGTTCAGCGAAGAGCAAATGACTTCGCCCTGCTTTGAGCCTGCCTCTCTTTCTTACTTCGGAACTCTTCGTCGAAAACAACCTGGATAAGACACGAGGTTGTCACATTTTTTTGGATCCTTCGTTACAGGCTTGTAAAGATCACAAATGTCACGTCCGAAGAGACTCTGTCAATGATGAGTATCGGTATCGCTTTAGATTAGTTGCAACTCAAGGAGATGTAGTGGACTTGATGAATGGGAACAGTTAAACATCGGTTTCCTAATCAGCAACTGACTGACCAAGCCATGACAATGGTGCATACGGTGAGTAACCGGTGAGAGGCTTGTCACAAGGTAGCTTCAGCCTCCTCACCTCTCCATCATCTAAGTTATATGATATCGGTTACTGATTTCTATCAGTTCATGGCAGTTGGTATATACTATTGCGGAGAGCATTAGCACAATCAAGGACCTATCTGCTCTTTCTCCCAAAGATATGATCAAGTTGAAGCACGAGATTTGAGATTTGGATGAGTAACTATCTACTGACCTCGAAGGTAACATTGGATGTTTCTCAGCGTGCACTAAAGTTACAGGTGACTCAAGGCAACACACTTCCTCCACTGTCAAGCCACTATTTCCGTATGCGATACAGTAAAGACATCGATAGAACTGACTTCTTCCTCCTAACGAGCGTCCCGCAGACCACAAACATTTCGGCCTCTCTCACAGCTTACAGCATCTGCAGATTCACCACTGCATCCCTGACTTGCTCTACGGGGGAGACGTCGCCAATTTTGTCTGCGGGTTCAGAGGTCTGCGGGTTCATCATCGGTAGTAGGGAACACGGTGTGTTGGTTCACCTCAATCTTTGGTACAGCTCCAAAGCGGTTGTTGCCCTGGTCCCAGATCTGCTCATCGCGTTAGCAACAGTTTCACTCCATCGGAGATGTGTGAACTTACAGCATAGATGGACTTGAGGAATGTATCACCCAAGATATCGAAAGACATAGTACCCCTCGACTGCACACCACCGTACCAATGGTCATTATCGGCCGGTGCCAGCAACAGATCCTCCTTCTGAATGATAAACTGCTTCCCACCAACCGCGACACTCAGCTGAGGAAGCTGATTAGTTGTAATAGTCTTCGGGATGATGTAACCTTGGTATTGGTAGCTGTACTTTGAGCCTGGGATCTTTGCGTAGAGTGCTTTGCAAACAGTGTCTGAGACGAGCGCCAGTGTGGTGCCAGTATCAGCAATTGCTGTGTTCCCACTCAGAGGAACATTCTCGCCGCCGACTGTAGCGCTCTCACTGGGAAACATCCAGAAACCGTCCGAGTTGTCGATGGGCGTCCATGCGATATCTACTCCTGAAGCTTTGACGAGATCCTGATCGATCCAGCCGAAGGTGTAGAAGGATTTCTCCGCTGACTCATCATCACGAGCACTGTAGAATGCGGATGTGAGCAGCTCAGTCTCCTTAGGAATGTCCTCCTGGCTGATCATGTTCTCGACAGGTGTGGGCTGTGGATCTGGTTTGCCATGGCTCTCGATGGTGTTGATCTTGGAGAAAGCAAGTCCAAGAAGACCGTCAGCTTCACCGGAAGAGAAGGCACTGGACACCTTGTTGGCAAGTTCGATGGCTTGGTTCTTGATCTGAAGCCCACCAACGGTAATGACATCCGTGCCGACGGTGCCCGAGGCGGTGCTTCCATCGCCATACTGGATCTTCCAGGTCTGATCGGTCTTGCTCTTGAAGGTCTCCGACTTCTTCGGGTCGAACTTCTTGGCGTGAAGAGAGGAGCGGACCTTGAAAGAAATTGTTCAGTATCATGCCAGAAGAGAAAAAGAAAGGGTTGAGTACTCACCCAAAGATCAGCGGATCCTGTGTCAAAGTCAAGCTTGACCTTCTGTGGCGGGGTGCCGATGCCAATCTCGCAGAGATACTGAGTGTCGTACTGCTGATCCTCGGCAGTGACAGGCTCGTTGTCTTTGTGAGGATCGTCCGGACGTTGCTTGGGCGCTTTGACCAGCTGCTCCCAGTGACGAGTGTAGCCGGGGCGTTGGGACTCCTTGGTGAGATCGGTCTTCTTCAAGTGGAAGAACCTGGACTCCTTGGTGGGATTGAAGCCGTAGCGAGCCATTGCACTGATGTATGCCTTGGTGCCATTGAGTTCATAACCGGGCTTGCGAACAGCCTGGACCTTGTGGAGGCCAAGGTCCWGGCGGAGCTTGGACTGGACTTGGTACATAGAACCCATGGCGACCGATGACGCCTTTCTGAAAAGGGCATACACTGAGGGGGGTCGAATATGTGAGGTTTGAGGGGATGAGATGTATCTCTCGAACGAACAGTTGAAAGCGTATGCGAGAAGATGCTAGGCGATATGTGTGTTGATTGACAAAGGTAGTAGGATTGTGATGGAACCGAGCCAAGTTCCAAGGAGAGTTGATGGGGGGTTATTATACCGTTACAGACAGCCGGCAACCGCAGTTCCCCCCACGAAATGACCCTCAGCTGCCAGAGGCATCATGACGACATACCCGGAGAAGGAGCCCGAAAGGAGTCTTCGAGTCGCAGTCAAGCGGGACTCGGGATCTGGAAGGGGCGCAAGTGGACATCATACCTAGGGTAGGATCGATGACAAGGGGCGGGACCTTTGAAACGTGTAAGCGCGTCCGGGTCTAGCGCGGTCGTAAACAGGACACTAACGCTGCGTAGGGCTATCCACTTGGAAAGCTGGTACTACTAACAGCTGTCATGGAGAAACAGGTATTTCTGCGCTGCGGGCACAACCGGACGTATCTGCCACTATCGACATACACGGCGGGCAATGATACGAGAGGCAGGGAGTCACAGTGGCGTCATTTTGAACGAGATGCCTTCATGACTCTCCACTCGTTACGACAGGAGGTGTCACGGCACGTAGGTCTCGAGGGCAGTGCGCACGAATAACCTGACGAATGTAATAAATAATTAACTATGGAGAGTAAAAGAGAAGAGGAGGAAGTGCGAGTCTGGCTGGCACGACTAAATACAAGAATGAAGTGGGAAGTGGGTCCGACAGGTGAATGCAACAAATGAGGCATGTAGGTAATGCAGCTAATTAGAAGGCATGGCGCTAAGCTATGACAGGAGGCAGCGAGTCTGTTGAGGCAGGCAGATTACTCCTACTGAAAATTTTCTATTTTTTATTATAGAATTATGCTTATATTTAAAAACAAAAAGGAAAGAAATTTACCTGCAATTTTTAACTGATTATTAATTATCTGTTAACTTTTAATAAATATTTTATAAATATATTATTAATCCTAAATAGAAATTCAGAAGGAGGCTATTAATATTTAATACTATAGTAKTAGTAGTCTTATTCCCTATRCTAGTAACTATRTACTAAGCGCCCGATGGGCATGGGGTCCTTCACCTAKTTTCRGAGGGAAAACCGTACATACTTCCGTCTGCCGGATAAAAACCACCGCCCCTTGCCCGGCCGCGAGGCCGGCACCTGTGTTTCCTACCGTAGCAGTGCTCACCCACCGCTCGGTGAATAATGACGTTAACGCATCGCCGAGATCTTACCATCGGCCGATGTGTCATCCCTGAGGGTCAGCTTCGCTGACTCCTTCCTCCTCCAACTCAACTGCTAGACGGTACTCTCGAAGCCGTCCCAATCTCAATACCCAACCGAGGAGGCGGTCGGCCTACTCTCCATCGTCCAAGTATACAGCCAGTTACTCTTGGCTGTGCGGCCACTCTTCTTCCCTTATTCGTTGGTTGAACGTCCATATACAGTCGTAAACCAAGTGTGCAAAGGTCTCCTTGCCCGTCCCGCAAGAGCAGTACGGTGTTTCGATATCGGGGACCTTCCTTTTAAATAAGAAGGACCGGAGCCCGATTACTTCTGTTCGCGCTTGGATGAGGAGTGAGCTTTTGGCTTTAGAGAGGGGGCGAGGGTCTTTGCCCTCAGCCTCTCCGCGCCTCCTTTTCTTTCTGGAGCCGACCATATGTCTCCTTATCGAAGTCCCGTCGAACTTTGGGTATAGGTCAGCGATCGTCAACTGGTAGCGTCGTCCCGCCTTGAAGACTGCCGCCGCTGTCTGCATCTCCCAGCTTGCGATCCATTCCCTCCTTGTTGCTTCCTCTAACCACCGCTCCCTATCTTTAGCCGATGGCTCTTCCTGGTACGGCGTGCCCTGCTGCGTATCGTGCGGCGCGTCTTGCGGCGTTGTTTCCTCTATTAGGTCGGCGGTGGGCGCCCATCTCTCGGCCCATTGGGCTTTGGCCGCTCCGCTTTCCGGTAGGTCTTTGGGAGGGGAAGTCCGTCGTCGGGACCTCTCCTGGATGCAACCGGCTACCCATGCAGCCGTCCCCCTAACGAACTCTGCTTGGTCCGTCCGAGCAATTCTTTCTTCGAAGGCTCTTACCCGTTTATTTAGGTAAAGGTCGATCGGCGGGCAGTACGTTTCGGTTTCCAAATTTCTGATCGGGGTCGCTTTGTATGCCCCCGCTATTACCCTTAGGCACTTGGTCTGATGTTTCGCCAGCTGGGTTGCAATTCCCCGGGCTTTCCCGTATAGCTCCGTCGGTCGATGATATGCCGATGCGCCGTAGGCTATTGCACTTCGAATAACCTTTGTATAGATCTCCCGGGCTCGTTCAAAGGAGCAGCCCCATGTCTTTGCCGCTGGCCGTGTTAACGCGAAGGTCTGCGTCGCCATCTTCTTTTTTATGGCCTGAGCGTGGGCCTTAAAGTTGAGTTTCCTGTCTAACCAAACACCTAGGAACCTTGCGGATTCTGCCGGTTCTAGGACAGTCTCCCTGATCCGGAGAGTCTCTTCTCGTGGCTTCCTTGTCCGGGTAAAGTGCATCAACTCCGTCTTGCTCGCTTCGAATTCCATCCCTCGCTCCCTTGCCCATTCGGCACAGACCTCCCAAGCAGCTTGGAGAGTGTGAGAAGATTCTGGGCGTTTGCTGCACAGACCGCTAGTCCTTTGCCCTGCACCCTCTTTGACAGCGGTTCTGGCACTTCCCAGAATCCCCTCCTTTGCAGACCTTCCTCCTCTTTGTATCGCCAGCTMTATAKAGCTGGCGATCCCTTCCAGCCTCAGTTAGCTGGATCCCTCGATAAACATCATTCCCATCATTCGTGAGTCAACTCATAGAGAGTTCTGCAGTTCTCCTCAGTCGTCTTTGCTACCGCCAGGATATTCGTGTCATCGGCAAACCCGACGGTAATTGCGTTCGGGATCGTTTTTAGCTTGGTGTAGAGCGGCGTGATGAAAAGGAGGAAAAGGATGGGTAAGAGGGGAGATCCTTGTGGCACCCCCGACATAATGTCGTACGGTGGTGATAACTCATCGTCGAAAAACAGTGAACCCTTCCTCGAGGAAAGGAAGCTATAGATCCACCAGAAAGCTTCCCGGCCAGAAACCGGAGTGAATGCAGGTTGAGCCCGAATGGACACACTTCAGCCTCCGCCCAGTCAATGACGCCGACGAGGTGATAGGTCGTTTCGTTCACTATGATGTTGCAGGTGCCGAAGCCGCGATGAAGGAGGACCATGGGTAAAGAGAAGATGTCGACTATTGCGTGGATGCAGGTCTGGATGATGGGTCGGAATCGAGGCGGGAGCGAATTGTTCAGGAGCTCGAGGTCGGTAGAGGTAACGTAGGTTTCTCGTAACCTGTTGCGGTAGTCTGGACTGACTGACTGGGGGCTTTCCACGATAGGGCCATGAAGCTGCAGACCATGAGTTAGCATCACGACTAGATAGACTCCACCGGCTGAAACCTACTGCGCGACGTATTCCAATTCAGGTCCGACATAGACGGTGTAGCTGCACACGCCCTGCACATCGACTGGGACGACATCTCCGCCGCCGAAAAGCTCCCAGTCCATCGTCCTGCGAGCGTAGCTGAGGGATGTTGCAGTAAGGGCAAAGGGAATAATGGTTGAGTATTTCCAATCGTCGGCCTGGATTTTGTATCGGCTGTCGATGCGCTGAGGTTGAAAGATGCAGCTTCACCCAAGTGTGCGACGGTGCTGAATGGGCACAACAGGTACAAACGTCCACTCCAAGTTAGTCAAGTTTACCTAAGAAGCTCGTAAAAAACGAGACATCTAGTCACCGTGTGCTCCCATAGAACCATGGTATCGAAGCCTAATTTAGAATTAACTTTGAATGTGCTAGTCCGGCTCATAGCCTTAGCCGCGCTTGGCGTGAGTGATAGGATGAAAACGCTTCTGGAAACGCCAGCGTTTCTACACCTCTGCCGGGGTATGAAAGGTTAATTTTTGACTTTTGCCACAGTGTAGCATTTACAGAAAAATGCCCAGCCGCTAACCTCTGTTCTCCTACTTTTTGTAGGATCGACGTACTCGCCCTAACATTCATATCCCGGCAGAGGTGTAGCTGAGCCATCAAAACCCCTGTTAAAAACTACAAAAAATTACTCCCATAGATAATCTTCCGATATGTCTGCTTGTCTATGGGAGTGGGAAGGATATGAAACGGGTCTTTTAATCACGTGGTAGGGTCAAAAAACTGAACCACCACCTCCCATATCCATATCGTTCGGACGGAGGCAAGACGGTAAGTGGGGAGGCGGCGCTAAAAAGATGAATATAATTGGGCCGATTACGAGAAAAGTTGACCGTCCTGACACTGCGGCTAGATCTTTTACACGGGTAACACCAAGATTGCACTCAGTCAGAAGACCATTCCTGATTGGTTCCTAGTACTCCTCGGCCCAGTTCTGTGTATGCAGATGAGAGCGTGGCAAGGGAATCTCTCGCTCTTGTCTTGTTGGATCACTTCATGGTTTGGTGATCCACTATGACAAACTGATCACGATAGACCTCCTTCATGTACCTGCCTTAACCTACCTCCTTCATCTGCCTGCATTAGCCTACTTTGTTCATCTGCCTGCATCAGCCTACCTCTTCCCTTCCATCCTGGCATGTCATAACCATGGTGGTTGGCTTGCAACACACTGCCGGCGCAGCCGCCAACACCTTTGTAGACGAGTCGATTGGCTGAGAGAGCTGCATGGCAGGGCTGAGAGAGCTGCATGGCAGGGCTGCGAAACAAGGTGACGGCGGCGTCGAGAGCGACAAGCCAACCACAGCTCTAGGATCAGAAGCCGGCAGCTAGGGTGGGATGGCTTTAAGCCTGGGTGGGGGCCCGTGTCAGCACCCCCGCCCCCCTGGCATACTTGCATGGGGCTTGGCTCGAAGCGAGGCTGGAAGCCTTGATGTCAAAACAAACGCTACCCGAAGTGAACCCTCTGGTTGCCTTTTTGGCATGTCCTCCATTGCAGCATCAAAGCTGCATTTGATCCTTGAAAGATGCAACGTTAATGTGGCACGCTGACATCAGGCTTGATGCCAGGTGCGGCGCTACGAAGATCCCTCCACCTTTCCGCCGCTAGAGGGTGTGCAATCCATTAGGCATCATTCCCTATCTTTATCTCTTTTCCATTATCACTGGCGTCCTTCCGGACCATCCTTCCCAGTGTAATAGCAACCAGTTAGGGTAAACAATTACACCAGACCAGACAAGGAGATGGTGACCGAATGAGAGCCTCAAGGGAACGGGAATTTCCCAAAAAGACTCTTCTGGCGTCACGCCGGCCACATTCCGGAGTACTGGCCTATACCAAACAGCTCTGGTAACACACGTCCAGGGTCCCCATATTGTAGGTTGCCGTACTATTTCCATGATGTATGCTAAGTATCTTGGCGTAACAAAAGGCTGACGGACAACTTTCTTCCCCTGCCTTCAACCCCCTGTCTTCCTATGAATATCCTCTTCCTTCCTCTACCTCTGTCTACCTTCCTGTTCCTCACTTTTCCTTCCTCTAACTTGCTCTTCCTTTCTCTATCTTCCCTCATCGACGACGACGAAGGGCGATGACGTGGATATTCTCCCCCTAGTTTTCAGACTGTCTCCTAGTTYTTGGACGACTTGTCACTGGGAATAGCMCAATTCCCCTGGGCAATYACCACTTTARACTTGGAGGACGTAGCCAACAAGCCGCTGCTCCTGTCCTTATTTCCACCTGTTGTGGTATCGGCAGTGGTAGTAGGATAGCTTCCCTGTTCTTTTGACAAGAGCCGTCAACGGYTTCCCTGTTCAGGTGATCGGGAGTTAGGACTTACTTGCAATTCCTCCTTTGGACCACTGCCCTCGTCGTGAGCATAACGAGGGCTGTGGATCAGGGCCTTGGGGAGAGTGTCCATTCTTGCTCCTCATCTAACAATGTACCTCACCCGAAAAGCCTCCGTACTTCATCCAACATGGAGTGATAGGTGAAGAGAGTTTCTTCACGGATTGTGTTTCAAGATAAAAGTTCAGGACATCCCCCGATTTTCGGTTGCCTTATTCTCGCATTCACATCCTATCCTTGTATCATCAGACTTAAACATGCCAGTTGTCAACTCTTCAAGACCCTTATAGGAACGGACATCACACCACTCCACGCACACTCGTTCTCCTCTTCCGACTTTTGGACCCGAACTCAATCCGGATTACGTACGTATAGTCGAGAGATTCTTTGACATTTTAGAAACGAAGCCATGTATACGACACCTAAGAGACTTGAATTCAGCACCAGCCTCAATGGATTATACTAACCCCGTTTACCTATCTCATCCGGAATCCGAAAAGGACTTTCTGGCTCAATACTACGCCAGGCTCTCCTTAGCGGACACGGATGCGGACAAAAAAACTCCCATTCCTGCAACTGCCCCTTCCACTGTCACGGTTACACCTGAAGCACCAGCCCAGCAATCCCAGATTGTCACAGAGACCACGAGCACGGGAGAATTGGGTCGCAATGACACGCGCGACAGGACGGGCACAGTTGCTCAAAATCGCTCAAGAGTATTGTACGCATCAATTCACCCTCCAGCAGAGAAGACGGCTAGATCTGCTACGATCCCAAGCATTTGGTCGCACTTTCGAAATTACTCAGGCATCAGAAACACCCGCGTCGGCCCTCGAGCTTCTGCAGAATTGGCAGCCAACGACAAGGACACTCCTCGCTGGCGACTTCAATGCCAAACACCATACCTGGCAACCTGGCGCGGAGGCATCAGAAGGTGCCACGCGTATTTTTGACTACGTTACAGAGCACGACCTCGATTTACTAACGGTGCCCGGCATTCCTACTCATAATCGTGGCAATACCATCGATCTTACCTTTTCGAATATTCCCCTTTGCTCAACAAGGGTCGCTCCAGAATTGGACTGCGGTTCCGATCACCAGGTTTGTATCACGGACATCCCTACCCAGCCGGTAAAGCCTCCCCGCCGTCGGCTAGTCCTTCGGGAAGACCCAGAGGCTATTAAGCTTTATGCCGAAAATGTCTCGTTTCTCATGGGTTTAGTACCACTCCTCCCTATAGGTGAGAACTCCCCGGAAAAGCTCGACGAGCTCGCTGAAGCCCTCTGCAACGTCCTTACGGAGGCCCTCCAAATCACTTGCAGGCCCTCGAGATCCGAAAAGAACGCAAAGTGGTGGAATAAGACATGTGCGCGGGCATCTAAAATATTCCGCAAT
The DNA here is from genome assembly GCA_009805285.1 of Neurospora terricola FGSC 1889. Lineage (NCBI taxonomy): Eukaryota > Fungi > Ascomycota > Sordariomycetes > Sordariales > Sordariaceae > Neurospora > Neurospora terricola. The sequence goes on along the minus strand of RANZ01000647.1, from coordinate 6,036 downwards.
TACCGACACAACAACCCGAATCCCATTCCCAGACGGGTAGAGGTGCTTCGGCAGGAATTCAAGAGGGTAGTCAGGGAAGCAAAGCAGCAGTTTTTCGACAACCTCATCAGCAAAGCACAGAACGACAAGAAGATGAACAAGGCCTTCGAGACCAAAGAAGATTATCAGCTGAATTGAACACCTTTGTTCCAAGCCCAGAAACACTGCCCTTGTCACAGTCTCAGCTTGCAAAGATACACCAAGGACCAGAGAAGATGCTCTTGATTCTAACGTCTACTCGGGGTGGTAGAGGCAAGACCCGAGGTGGACAGAAGTAGGCTAAGGCCCAGCTCTGGCACCCTTTGCTCCAAGAGTGAGCATTGTGGCTCGGCGTCGTCGGATTGGTGGCCTCACAAACCTCCACCCGCCATCATGGTAAATATGGAGGGCATCCAGACCAGACAATCCCTCTTGGCCAGATGACTCGTCAAGCCCAAGTGCTTTATCTTGTTGGCTACACAGCCGTTCTATGGACGCCTCTGATTGGCCGAACTCGTTCGGGACCTGTCTCGAAGTGACGATAATTAAGGCACAGTCTAGGTGAGTGGCGTCTTACTTGCAGGTGTCGGTGCAGGCATCAAATTCAGCTCTCCTCGAGAGGATATCTTCCCACTACCAATGGCACATGTGATTGGTGGCCGGCCCACACTAAACTGGGAATTTGGGCATTAATAGGTAGTGTTCATTGGGCTTCTTTACACTTACGCCGGTCTGGAAGGCATCATCAGCTGATGTCGCAAATGTGCACATTTTGGTGGCACATCCGCCACGTCCCACAGCCTTGAGACCACTTTAGGTTGGGGATGAGTCTTCTGAGCTGCAAACGAAAAGTTTGGGGACGCTACACCTTTGAAATTTTGGTTGGCCAACCAGTTGGACAATATTCATCTCCTCGTTCCGTTCTGTCAACCCCTCGCTTTCTCCCTGAACATTGGAAGACGATCAACTCCTTGAATTCCACACGCTTGACCTTGTAAGCAAGCATTATACACATCCCGAAGCTCAATCCTTGCAACATGAAAAGGTCCTGGTCTTTCTACAATTCTGGTTCAGGTTTCTCCAACGCCAATACCGGCCCGGGGGCTCAGTATAACAACAACGTCGCCGGGTCGCAATATAACTACAACTACTATGGATGTAGGTTTCCACCACGGGTGATGATGGTATGGGCTTGTGCTAACATCCAACAGCATTGAAGCGGCTGCAGGACAAGGTTCACGAGGATTATTTCTGTCTGGCAAAATTGTGGCCCACGGACCCGCGTGACCCGCACGACGAAAAGGAGCGGATCGAGCGGACGAAGGGTGGTCTGCTGGCTGATGCTTACCGCTGGGTCTTCGACAACCCCGACTTCAACCGAGGGCGCCAGCTGCGGGAGAGTCGCCTGCTCTGGATTAAGGGAGATCCAGGCAAAGGCAAGACCATGCTGCTATGCGGTATCATCGACGAGCTAGAGCGGCATATTATCGCTGACGGCGGCAACTTGGCGTATTTCTTCTGCCAAGCTGCCGACTCGCGCATCAATAACGCAACTGCCGTGCTACGAGGCTTAATCTACCTACTTGCCCACCGGCAACCACGCCTGCTCTCACATCTACCGGAGAACACGTACCCCTCCGATGACACAATGGCATGGATCGTCCTGTCTAAGGTTTTACGCGAGATGCTAAAAGACCCGAACTTGAAGGTCACCTATCTGGTGATTGATGCTCTGGACGAATGTGTAACAGACCAACCGCAGCTTCTCGAGTTGACCGTCCAAATATCATCTGTGTCTGATCGTGTCAAGTGGCTTGTATCTAGTCGCAATTGGGTGCAGATCGAAGAACAGTTGGCGATTGTCGCGCAGCAGTCCAGACTCAGCCTCGAGCTAAACGCCGAATCCGTCACCACTGCCGTCAGTGCATATATCCGCCACAAAGTCCTTCACGTGTCGCGGCAGAAACGGTACGACAGCACAATGCAGACGGTTGTACATGACTATCTCTCTTCTAACGCGAATGGGACTTTTCTCTGGGTAGCCTTGGTCTGCCAAGTACTTGCGGACCCGAGCGTTCGGAGGTGGGAGACACTAACAAAGTTACGGGCATTCCCCCCCGGGTTGGATTCCCTGTATGCGCGGATGATGGAGCAGATTATTCAGTCCAGTAATGCGGATCTGTGCAGGCAAATTCTTGCCGTCTCCTCTATCGTTCGCCGACCCATCAGCCTTCAATAACCCTAACCCTAACCCTAACCCTAGGTTTTTTATTAAGTATAGGGTAGGTAAATATTACCCGGGTAGGTAAGTAGATAACCCGGGTAAATAAATAATAATCCGGATAAGTTAAAAAAGTATAATTGTATATAGGGGTACGACCTAGTCAGATAGATAGGTAGCCGTAAATTGATTTTTCAAATTTCTTAATATTAGGGAATTTCGCGGAAATTAAAGAGTTGCGATTTAATTAGTCTAATTATATATAACTTAGACTAACAGTTAGTAGGTATATAAAGGCGATAGTATAAAAACCCGAAAAATAGTAATAACCGATAGTAAATAATATAATATATAGGGGTATATACTAAATTATAGAATATATAGAGTATTAAAACTGCTTAAAGGTAATTCTATTAATAATAGTAAAATAATAATAGGCGCTTTATAAATTAATAAAGACCTAAGGCGTTATAGAACTAAATAAATTTATTAGCGGCTAATACTTTAATTAATTTATTAGCAATTTATTTATTAATAGAAATATATTTGAAATTAACCTCTCCGGAGGCTTATTTCTTACAGTAGAAGAATTTTTATATATCGATATACTTTATTTTAGCGTAAAATTTAGGGTTTTTCGTTAAAATTAAAATTCTTTAATTATTACTATAAATAACGGTTACTAATACAAGCTATTCATTTAATTCTTTTAATAATTATTATGATTAAATTACTTCCTTAGTAGCCTATATTTACCTGATTAATTTTATTTTATATAATAATAAAGTTGTAGTAGTTTATCTTTTTAAATTCTAATTAATAATAGCGCTCTTAACGTTAAATATATAGCCGGAAATAGACCGGCGCTTTTAGATATTATTAGCCTAATTTATATTTATAAAACTAATTAGAAGCTTAATTTTATTTCCTAAGTATACTAATTTAAATCTGATAGTATCGTATAGGTATGTAAAAATCCGCTTTATTACGCTAATATATACTATAGTAAATTCAATTATATAATAATTATAAAAAGATACAGCAAAAATTATGTTTAAACGGGCATTAAATATTACGTATATTAGTAAACCAATAATACTAACGTATTAAGTTTTAGTTTTGTCGTCGGCTTTAAAATCTTCGGTTAGTTTTTCGATTTTAGACGCTTATATAAACGTTTTAATTTATTTAGTATTTTAGAAACCGAATTAGTTAATAATTTTCTTTAAATATACTTTTTAGGATAGGCGAATAATACGATTAAGGCGATTACAAATGATTTTTATACTTAAATAAAACGAGACAAGCCCTATATCGGCTATTTTTAAAGCGTTTATTAAAGGTATTTTTTAATAATTATATTTCAATTTTAGATAGGCCGGTAATAAGTAAATTATTAATATAAATAACAATATAAATATACCTTTTAATAAATACTTTATTATTTATATTAAGGTGTATAAAGTTTAGGCTCTTTAGAAAGTTTAATAATATATTATACTAGATTTATAATAATTATTTTAAATTATATAGTACTTTATTAAAGCGATATATAAACTTTTAGTCTTAATCGAAATTTAGGAGTTATTCTATAAAGATTTCCTCTTCTATTTTATTATATAGAAAAGCTATATAAACATTTATTTATTCGAATTCTAAATTGAACGCGGYGGTAATAGTAAAGATTAGTTTGTAATTTATAGGCTTAATTATAATTATAAATATTTCGTTGTAATCGATACCTTTTTATTACTTAAAACCTTTAATGACCTATTTAGCTTTATATTATATAATTTTATCATTAGTACCGGTCTTAATTTTATATATTTATTTACCGGATAGAATACGGCGTCCGGCGGGTTTTAATACTAAATTCTAAATTTTATTATTTATTAAGGAATTATATTTATTATTTATTGTTTACTTTTAGTTTAATTAGTAAGGATCTTATAATACTTATAGATAATTCTTTGGTTTAATTAGGGTATTATGAATATTATTATWWATAATAATATTAACAAAGGCGTAAAGTAGCAAAAAAATAATATTAGGGTTTAATATCAAAAGCAGTAGCGTTTATAATTTAGGGTAATAGTTAGTAATATTTTAAATATATTATTAATTATAGAAGTTTAGTACTCTTTTAACAATAGTATAATCTTATATAGGTAGTAACAATAATAGTAAAGATAATAGTAAATTTAATGAGGCCGGCGGTTCGGGGGTTTTATTAGGGGCGGTGGAATCCAATTATTTAAATATATTAGAATTTCCTTTTAGATAAATAGGCGGATTATTTAAGAGGATTATTCCCTTAAGATATAAAATTCCCTTAGAATATAAATTTTTCTTAATTTTAAAGATAAGTAAAATTACCAGTAGGTTGCGTAGCTTTATTCCATATTCGCCGGCGACCGTAAAATATTTAAAAGTAGTACAGTTTATAATATAGGGGGTTTATTTATTAAAAATTATATTATTAAAAATAATAATTCAGTTATTATTTATTAAAATAATATAATTCCGAAAATTATTATAATTAAATAATCAATAGGGGGATTAAATAGGGTTGAATTTACTTTGGAAATTCTTTTCGGATAAGTAGTAAAATCCAGGTAAGCCTAGTATTCGAAAGTAAGAAAAGTTTAATTTATTATTAAATTAGGCTTTGTAGGGRGTTTTACTSATAATAGAATTTRRTAAKTAATTTTATAAATATATAACRGAKTRTATTAAATATAATTAATATTTATAAGTAAATTTAATTTAGTAAAGGATAATAGTGGTTCGTTCTAATAAAATACCGTTAAATCCTTTAACAATACTATTTTATTAATATTATTTTATAACTATATAATATAATACTATATAGTAATTACAATATTATATCTTTAATTTATTATTAGAATTTTCTCTAGCTTAGTCTAAATATATATTAAGAATTTTATATTCCGTCGTTTTATAACAGTTAATTTATTCGGTAAAAACGTTATATAGGTCCGACGTTTATTTAAGAAAATAAATTTAAATATATTAAGTAAAATTATTAATAATAATAAATTAATAGCGTTCCTTATTCACGCCATCCATAGTAAGCGGGCCGGCGATATTTAAATATACCTATTTTAATAATTGGGTATTATAATGAATAAATCCAATATAAGGAACTTAGTTTAATCTACTAACTGTACAATTCTTATAAAAGTAAACTATTTTAATAAATTTTATACTTATAAATATTATTTATAATAATTATAAATTCCCTTTATTAAAGCGGCTAAGCCGTTAATACTATAATTATATAGCCTTATTAAATAGAAAGTAAGTTTTTAAAGCAATATTAGTAGCGGTAGAACGGGTTATTTAATTAAAGAAATATAACCCTCCGATTTCGGAATTGGTAAAATAAAGTTGGGTATTAGAAAAGGCGGTAAGACGACCGTTCAATATAATAATATTATAAGAGACGCTAAGGTTTCGGAATTAGGCAATAGAAATAAAGTTATAAACGGCCGTAGGGTATAAATATATATTAGTAAGTAATAAATAAGCTAATTCACTATTAAAAACCGTTTGGGCTTTAAATATACCAATATAAGTAAGTGTAAAGTCATAGCACGATAGGGTGAGAATATGTTCAATATACGATTATCACGGGGCGAGAGGGCACCGTTGGGGGTAGGGTAAGATATGCGTTGTTGTACGAAGGAGAGGAAAGGAAGTGTGCGTGGAGGACTGGCTATATGGGCGAGAGCCCAGCAGGCCAGTCCGTGCGCGCGCACGTGAGACTGCACGTG
>RANZ01000646.1:0-16202 GCA_009805285.1 Neurospora terricola FGSC 1889 | reverse complement strand
AGTTAGCGCTATTTCAGGATTTACTTAATTATAGTAAACGGCTACTAGTATAAGCGGCTGTTTAGAAGTAGAATATTTAATTAGGTCAGAGTGTATCTAAAAGATAGATTTAAGGTTATTATTAGTAGCGTTAGCGGTAATTAGGACGTCGGCGCGTTGGCCGACGGCGAGCGAAATAGCCGTAACGTTATAGGGTTTTATAGGGACGAAGTCGTTCGTAATAATGGTTATAGTATGTCTGTCGATAAAGAAGCGTTGGACGCCGTCAGCGCCGGAGTTAACGAACCTCAAGCGGTAGGTCTTGCTGGTTTAGAACTTGAACTTGGAGATACCCACGTTGGGAGTGCAGGGGGTTTTGTTGCCTGTGGCGGCAGTAGCGGCGCAGTTGAAGTTCATTTTGCTGTTAATGAGGTTGTTGTCGGAGGGCACGTGGGGCGAGCCGCCGGAGGCGAGCATGTCTTTGATTAGGTCGAAGTAAGGGCGGCGGTGGTACTAGTCGCTGAGTATAACGGGGCCGAGGTCGATATTGTATTTGGCCTAGGTAGGGCCGTAGACGATAATAGGGCCAACAATACTACCAGCGTATTACGCTAAGTAGTAAGCGTAGTACTAGGATGTATCGTAAAGACTTACTTTAAACTCATAGGTATACTTCTTGCTGGGTACAATAGGACATTGGGAGATACTTAGTATACTGTCATCCTACGGAGTACCCTCCTGGAGGAAACCGTACCAGTAGATAGATATACCTTCCTTTGGAGAAGAAATATTATTAAAGACGTTGACGACAATCTTATCACCCCAGTTCGCTTCGATCAAGGGGCCTGGAAAGGCGCTGTTAATTAGTAAGACGTCCCGTTGGTATCCATCTGGTGCAATGACTCCTCGGCTGATGACGAAGTCGTACGTCCTCACTGCTCCTGTTATAGGACACTCGGTGTATTGGTTGTTGCCCCAGTTAGTTAGGTTTCCCCATGGATATTGCCCATCTGGTGTTAGATTGCCCAAGAAAAATGCTAGAAATGGAAAGAGAAACGTTCCCAGTCATGATGAACTTGAACAAGATGACGTTAGTGGTCTTCTTCCTCATCAGGATTTTGTAGAAAGGAGTGAAAACATACCCATTTATTTTCTCTTGGACCAAGTTCGCGACAACACCTGTGAATTTAGAGCTGACCTCTACTATGGCGCGTCCTATTACGCCCATGATGAAGATTAAAGGGAAGAAAAAGAAAGTACCCTTTGTCCACCGTTATAAGTACAACCGAGTTGTGGGAAGGAAGAGTATGGGTATGAGTGTCCAAGAAGGGCCGAGTATCCTCAACTACGAAGAACTACATCGTTACTACTTATACAAACCCCCTTGGGAGACTACGACCGCAAGGGCCTACCGCTTTGGCGCCATGACACAATGACCACCACAGGCCGACCTAGTCCATAGCTATTCCCGAGAAACGCCCCGTAATGTGACCAGCACACCGGGGAGAGAAAAAGAAGACGCAGGGTGGATAATCACAGATGATGTTCGGGATCGACCCACTACCCAGATCGACATCTTCCGTGTCTGTTGCACCTGGTCGATGCAGTAAGGTACACATCATCCCTGAGGATGATGATGACGGTCTGCCAACGGAATCGTCAGGTACCATCCGAGATCCAGCGTGGAAACTAACTTGATGTCCACAACTTCGGAGTAATAAAGATCAGCATTGTCCTTAAGCCATGTCACATGGAGTTGCTGAGCTGWWCAGCTCAGCTGGACCAGCACACATAACTCAAGTCGGTGAGCACTAAGGCTAAGTTGTTTGCGGCATCGGATTTTGCTGGACAAAACTCTCGATAAATCTGGCCTGCTCACCGCCAGGGATAGAAATGGAGAGACACTTGGGTAAACCGAAAACAACAGATGGAGGTCCACCGCTAAAGTACCAGGTGGACAGGAGGTTGGCCAAAGCAGAGGTCTCCGAAGCTGTGACTCCGGGAGTCTGGGGTAAGCGCTAGCGTCGGTTGAGATCGCCGCCCCATAGCGGTTGAATTGCTTGTAGACCGTCGCCAAGGGAACCGCGATCCAGCGACCTCCAGGTGTTAAATTGTCGACGGTATGATTGGTACAGCTCCCTGTTTCCCATTTTCCTGAACCGCGAGATGGCGAGCACTCCGTGATCGCTTGAAGAATGTTAAAGATGATGAGAGCGGTGAAGCGACTGCTGGCCATGGCACTGAGCTATCATCTCGTAAAGTCTCCAGTAGTCGATCATGCAGTCAGCCTTCCTGAAAGTAAAGAGAGGATACTAGGTACTGACGCCCAAGCAGCGTACTGCACAGGCTCGCACGGGCTTGATGTGATTCTGTGAGGTCGAAAGTGCATACATGTATGTATACCGTATAATCTCGCGCAACTCGTATTCCAGGACAGGCATAATCGTGCGGATCCTGTAGGGTTAAAGGTCTGCCAGTTGCGTTTGGCTGTATGTATGGGGCTGTAGAAGCAAATGGCAGAGCTATAACCCTGCGTTGCCGGACTGTCCTGAAATCCGAGTTGCGCGAGATTATACGGTATTGTGATGCAAGGGAATCGTCGGACGCTCAATCACAACTATGATCGCCGGTGCAGGACGCAAGGACAGAAAATGGAAAGGCTGTTGACGACCTTGAAAACCTCGAAGCATGGCTACGAATGCTGCCGAAACAATGGGAACTGTTCGGTCCAGGCCCGTCAGCCAAAACGAATGAACCAATGAAATGTGACTGGCTTTAGTCGATTAATGTTGACCTTACGCTTTATTCGAAGAGAGAGTCGCAGTGTTGCTAGGTCGACAAGTCCGGAGCACAGCTGGATGTATGCAGATGCAACAACACCCAGAAACCGACCCCTTTAAGACCGTGGTATGTCTAGAGGCTGGTATATTCATCTCGGAACGGATCTCGGCCTCTTTTGATGGGCACTTGTTGCGGTTTTCGAGCTACTGCTGTTGTCGAAATCCCGTACGGTGGCAATAATGGTTTCTCTCCAACATTTTCGCCGAGTTTGTCTCCCCATAGCCGAATTGACGACGCTCGGGTATCTGTTGGTTCACGGAACGAGATATTCTCCAGGGAGTGAGTGGTTGTTGCTTAAGATTGCAAGTGTGACGGATTTCTTGAGTCGCATGAAATTGTCTCGGACGGTATTAGGGTGGCTTGCAGGTATCGATTACCTGGCCGTCTTCAACCATAGCGTGAGGTTCTTGAGCGCTTATCTCGTTTCGCATAATGTGACTGTTGTTGAACTCCCCGTCGACCAAAGTTGACATGCTATCCTGGATCGATGTTGTACCACAGCCGAAGAGCCTTATCATGCCGGTCGGCTTGCACAACATGCATGGGTAAGGCTGGCCTGTTTCCCATATAGGTTAGCAAACACATGCTGAATGTAAGCGCACAAGTCCAAAGCACCCTTCCTGGCTTATAGTTCGTCAAATGTTGTATCAGACAAAAGGGGCCCCAAACTGCTCCACGTATGATCAGAATTTCTGTGAATTTTGAACAAACCCCCAAGACGCCGTATCCATAGTCGCTCTCGAGGGCGACCCTATTATTTACACATAAAGTACAGCAAATCGTGCCTCCTGCGTGGACGCTTAGTCGGAGCGGCGGGTCGGGTAGTAGACGGGGCGGAAGGCCTGGGCGGCCATGATCATGGGCCTCCTCTGGGCGCGGTAGTAGGCCTCGGCGACGATGGGCGAGGAGTCGGAACGAATGACGCTGCCGATGGACATAAAGAAGCTGGAAGGACGGTGGTGTCAGTGGTAGGGTCTAGTAAAAAGTTCAGTGGTATCGAAGGGTTTCCTACCCGAAGGTCGCGCCAGAGCCGAGCATGTACTGGCCCAATGTCCTCATGATGCCGTTGGGGCCGGCGCCGTATCTGAAGATGTTGACGGTTCCTGGAGAGTTGCGCGCGTCAGGACATGCCTGCAAGTCAATCGAAGCTTTGGGTGATAGGCATACCGAAGATGAAGCCAATGATGCAGCCGACAGCTATAATCGCAAAAGGTTAGCGACTGGGACGCAGGTTATCAGGCAAGGAAGGAGAAACGTACTGCCGCCCATCATGGCGCCCATCTTGACTGCGAGGATGGCATCATGTTAGCACGCTCCATGTTGTTTTTGTTATCGCAAACCCCTCTCGAGTTGTTGCCGCGGAGTCAGCCCATACACTTGTCAAAGTTGGAGGGCCCAACGGCACCACCATGCTGAGGAGGAGGAGGCATCTTGGTAGTCGGTGGTACGGGATTGACGACAAAGCTAATTGCGGCCAAAGGAACTGCCAGAGCTATTGCGCTTGCGATCTCGAGAAGTGAGAGGAATTCCGCAATAGAGGTGGTTGCCGCGGGCAATGCAAAAGTGACGCACGGACGATCCCGCGTGTGAACGATGACCCCACTCCATCAGCCTTGCCCGCCGGGAGGAATTGGTAAGTGGTACAGGGAAATTCCATCGTGATAAGGCCAAGTGAAAGCTTGTCTCAGTTTGATAAAGGGTAAGCCTTCTCAACCCCTAAAAAAGTATTGAAGCCTTATAGACTGTCTCTTTCCATTATCCCAAGCCCATTTTCACGGTTTAAAATTCCCTTGACCCATTTCCGTGGCCATTGCTGTCGTACTATTCCTCAAAGCTTTAACACTTGGCAGATGAAGCTCTAACAAAAGATGGTCTGAGCTCCCACCTGGACAGGCGGGGATCATGGAATCTCTCTCAAGCCTTTGGAACGTCCAGACGCTCGGGCCAACATCATCGGCGTTGCCCGTCTTGAGCCCGGCAGACCAGTCCCCTGGCCGGTGACCTCGCTGCTGTCATCGTCAACCCCATTCATATCCGTTCCAATTCCCCATTTACAGGCATTTCTCACGTCGTAGGGAGTTCCTGCTGGAATTAGTGACGGACCGACAGCCAGCRCAAGTTAAAACCTAGTCTCTCCCTGATTCGGTTGCCTCTTTTCCCTCTCCTTGAAAGAAGGGATTAAAGCTCCTGAAGATTGCGCGTGCACCCGCATACTCGTCAGGTCTTCAAAACCGACCCTCTGACTAGCGGGAGTGGCGACGAGTACATCATCCTGCCCCTGGCGGTTGTGGGCTACCGCAGTCACCACTTGCACATATCGTAGATACAAACACTGTATCGTATATACAGGGCACCGTAGCAGTGGCTGCCGCTGCATCTTCAACTGGACAGTATCAAAGAGTCAAGGGATCAAACAGGACGAACCAGAGAGGTGGGAGCAAGCTTATCATTTGAACGAAGCAATTGGAGGCCCCCTATCGCTTTGTTGGTGAAGACCAACGATGCTGCAGCTCGTCCATCCAGACCTTTCATCTCAACAAGTCAAGGCAAAGGACCGAAGCAACGGAACCTTGAAATTGCCTTTCTGTCACTTCCGCTCGTGCCTACCAGGGGCACTGCAGACAGCGGCCAGCGGCACAGCGGCAGTGCCAGTCAAAGGCCCAATCGTGAGGAACGGGCGAGTCCTGTTTGGGATTTGGTGGGAAAGTTTAGTTGAGCCAGCTGTACGCATGGACCACCAAGTGGCACCGGCGTACTTCATTCCCCTGCTCGCTAAGCGCTTCAGGTCACGGTTCGTTCCTCTCCGAGGCAACGCCAGGACTCTGGAAACGTGAGTCGCCTCAAATTCTTGTTCAACCTCATTGATTTCATACTATTGCCCTTCGCGTCTCGAAAGCGTGCTTTGCCATTTCCCATATCTGCCCTCGAAATCGCCGTCATCGACTTGCTACTCCTAGGTATGCTGCTTTTCGCTTGCTCCTTACTTAGCACCAACATCACGATCGCCTCTCGACTCAGTGCCTGCCCCTCCACCAACAAGGGCGCGAAGTTACCAAGAGCAAGTGCGCACTCCTAACTCGACAAGTCGTCGGCGGCCATTGTCCACTTGTCCAGAGTCCACCTTGGAACCCCCGAATCCCTGCGCCAAATGCTCGACGTCACGGCCAGATTACCGCCGCGTGCTAAAGTAACATTACCTTTAACTGACCTTTTTGCTTTCAACCCCTATAGTTGCCAACAACCCGTCCGAACTGGCCAGAACCCACCCGCCCCGCGCTCCATTCAATTAGATAGTCTTTGTCGTTACCGTCAATAGTGGTGCAGGTAGATACCCAGGTCAGAAAGAGAAGAAAAAGAAGTCGCATGAGCTAGAGGCTGCACGGAGATCGCCAGCGACAGCCAGTTCGAGCCCGCGCGCCTGCTCCCGCTCCCCGTTTCCAGCTTCCAGCAAAAACAGGACAGTTTGTTGCACTCGCAAAGGAACAATCTCAGAGTCCCAGGCGTCGACGGCAGCGACTACACTAGCGACCAGCGACACCACTGCTCTTCCATCCCACCCACGGCCCGTATCCACTTCGCTCCATTCCCCCAGAGCCCCGTCCACGCCAGGTCTCAATGACGGCTGTCGCGAATCCCCCTAGCTTCGCAAATCTCAATCGGCCGGGATGGATTAATGGCGGCCAATCGCTAAACTCGATGAACCCCGACGACAATAGAATGAACATGTTCATGTCGCGAAAATCTCTGCAACGATCAAACTCCTCGTCGTCGGTTTCGTCGACGGCGTCCTCCTCGTCTACCTCCACCGTAACCTCGACCGGCTCCGTCTCGACTGCGCCGACCAACGGCAGCCCCAACAGCACCAGCAGCGGCGGAAACGGAAACGGCAACCCCATGTCGGTCGGTGGAGACACCGCGCCTTGGTCGAACTCGCAAGCTCTGCGCAAGAAACCGCAACCAAAAAACAACACCAACACCAACTCATGGACTAATGCCAGGCCAGAAGGAGCGTCCGAATTTTCACGCTCAGCAACAGGCCGCCCGCCCATGGCGAATGGCGTCAACGGCGCGCCTCCAACTATGCACCATCAACAACCGCAGCCATCATCACAACCCCAGCCGCAGCAACAACCGCAGTCCGCCATGTCGGCGCCGAACCAGATGATGTCACAAAACAATCTCTCGAGGCCCGGCGCCGACCAAATGGCCCCCCAACGCCTGCCCGTGCTGTCGCTGCTGTCGCTCAATGGCACCTTCGAACGCAAGACGATCTCCGTCCCCTTTTACCCCGACATAATGAAAATCGGTCGACAGACAAATGCGAAAACCGTCCCTCTCCCTACCAACGGCTTCTTCGACAGTAAAGTGTTGTCGCGTCAGCACGCCGAGATCTGGGCCAACCAAGACGGCAAGATATTTATCAAGGATGTCAAGTCGTCAAACGGCACCTTCGTCAATGGCAACCGCCTGTCGCCCGAAAATCGCGAGTCGGAACCCCACGAGCTCCAGTCCCAAGACCATCTCGAACTCGGTATCGATATTGTTAGTGAGGACCAAAAGACGGTAGTTCACCACAAGGTCGCCGCCAAAGTCGAGCATGCCGGATTCGTTACCCAAACAAATAACCTCTTGGATATGAACTTTGGCGATCTCGATCCTTCAAATGGCGGCATGATGATGCCCATGGGCGGCATGCCACCCTTCCGCGGTCGAGCTGGCAGCCAAGCATCTCTAGCAAGCAACGGGCGTATGATGCCTGGCAATATGGGTGGTCCGATACCCGGTATGGCGCAGCAGAGGCAGTTTTGGTTGAACCCCGTCACGACTGAACATATTGTCAAAAAGCTTCAAGTAAGTACATGTCTCTGTCATAGTTCCTGATTCATCTGCTCACACTACAAAAGACGGAAATGCGAAATGCCAAGCTGCAGCACCACGACCTTATCCGAACGGGTCAGTTCATCACCGCCTTGGTTACGAAAGACGACATCAAGAACCAAGACAAGCCCGATGGTATCGAGCCTCCTAAACCGCATGTGAACGGCAACGTCCCCTTCAAGTCGGAAAATAGCAAGACCCGGTTCTCGGAGCCCCCTGCTCCCCCGCCCTCACAGCCTCTCCCAGAGAAGCCAGATGTTGCCCGCGCTTCGGATGCGCCTTCGCTAAAACGAGGAATCACCGAGCGACCCAAATCACACCCTTTCCCCAAGGACGCGAATGTTAATCAGGTTGTGCAACTTACGGAGGCTTTGAACCTGGCAAAGAAGGAACTGGACAGCAACAGTGCTCGGGTGCGAGATCTGGAAAGGATGCTAAACGAAGAACGTGAAGCCAGGTTACAGGCGGAGGTTTTGATGCAAAAGATGGCAGTAAGCCAACAAGCAGTGACAAATGGCACGAGTGTGGCAGCTTTGACGAACGGCCACTCGGAACTGGAGAAGGCATTTGAGCCACCGACGGAGCAGACTCAGACAAACGACGCGAGCGCACTTGGCGGCCTCGAATCCGAAAAGAGCCCGAAACCGGAAACCAGCAACATCGAGGCCATGGCGGCAGCTTTCCAGGCTCGGATAGAGTCCATGACGACGGAGATGAAGGGGCTTAGGGAGCAGCTAGAAGCCTTCAGAAACAGGGCTGAGCAGGCAGAGGCAGAGCGGGATGCTGATCGCAAAACCTTGAGTCAGTTGATCTTGCAAATACGCCAGCGAGATGAGAAGGAACAGCAAGCCGCGGCGCGCAAGTCGCGTTCGTCCTCTCGCGGTACATCGCGCCAGGGCAGACAGGAGAAGGAGGTTGAGCAGGCATTGCCCAAGGCTCATGGCGCTGCAGTGACTGGACCAACGCAGTCCGATGGTTCCTCCGAGGATCACGCTGAGGAGGTGCCCAGTCTGGCACTGACGGACACCTTGAAACCGTCGTCTTCGTCCGCGCTAGTATATCCGCACCAGGATCGTGCGTTGATACAAGCCATGCCCTACGTTTCCGTCCTTGGAGTCGTTTTCATCGGAATGGGTCTGATGGCTTACCTCAATGGGTGGCAGCCGCAGGCGAAGAACTAGGGCAGGCCGGTATCACGACACCACATCCCACACACACAACTACGCACACCGTATCTTCAATCTCCTTTGTACAGTTTATAGGAACTTTTTATACCAGAAGACTACCTACTTCTCATCACATTTTTTGCACATGCATTTCCGTCGTCTTCGTCTTTTCTCAAACCATATGTATTATGCACAAAATGCGGCTTATCGAACCCAGGCGGTAGGGCTTTTGACAACAGAATCATCAGGAGTTTTTATGTGAAATGGCGGCGGGTCTAGCGTGGTTTAAAACATAAGAAATGCCTTTGACAGCATTTTGCTTTTTTCCCCCCAATTTTTCTCTCCGGCGTTGCTCAACCAGAGCACTAACTCTCGCTTTCTCCGAGCTAGCTTTCTTTTCCTTTCCTTTACCCTTCTTCTTCGGTCAAGTAGTCATTCAAATCAACACAACGGGCTGGGAACTGTTACGGATGCTTTCGAGGATGCTTGTTCTGTTAGTTTGCGGTCGGTTTGCGAGTATTGAAGCGACAACTCCTTTTCAGCAAGTTTTACAATTACAGTTGCAGTAGTAAAGCAGCATTACGATCACGGCTCGGGGGTGGGTTGGGAGAGGGAGGGACTTGTATGTATGTATCCATCACAACACCACAGAAATCGTTAGTAGACGCGGAGGAAGGCAGGTACATCCGGAGGGGAAAAGAAATAAATGAAGCGCAAAAGTTGGCTTTTCGTACATCATTTACTTGAGGTGATCATTGCTTCCACCAACACTTTTTGAGGTGGGTCGTTAGGTGGGTGACCTGGGTGATYGACCCAGCTGATAAGATAACGAGCGCTATTGTCTGAGCATTGACCAACCTGACCTCACCCACCTGATCGGTAAGATGGGGGTGACCACCCAACAGTCCACACACCACTGCGATTCTGGGAATCATCACGCGGGAGGGAAAACAGGAACACAATCGACAACTCTGATCAAACGACTATGCGAATTAATCCAGCTTTGCGTGTTTGTCAYGGCGGTATGGTGGTGGGAACACAAATGACGTTCGCGCTCCCAGTAATTCYGTGGCACGACAGCGGGTTTGTGCCACGACGAAATTCATTCATTTGGCGAACGATACATTCTTTACGACTGAAACTTACAAAGCCCATTACGACAAAAACACACAGCAGACACTCGCGAATTCGATTCCACTTTTAGGATTTGAAAATCAACGAATGGAATATCTTCTATCTGAATACTCCCGGCTATATGTCCAAAACCCTTCCCCGTCTACAGATAGGGTTTCATTTAATGAGCTTCGAGTGTCCCTACACCTCTCTCCCCTCCCCGCCGAAATGCACCCTTGTGTAACATACCGTACAAATTACATTACACCTCTCCACCAAGACCAAGCTCCCGTCCCGGCAAGCACAAATCGCATCAACCACCAAAGGCCCAACCATTCTCTACCTTCTCTTCAAAATCAAATCATCATTACCCGGCGCTCTCCCCTTCACAAAGACTACGTCCTAGCGAACATACAATCTTTTGGAACGGCTACCTACCTAGCTTGCGCGCTTCTTACCATGGCGTTGTCGCGTGTTCATCTGTCTCATCTGCCGCAAGACCGATAAGTGAGCTGGGCATTATTACTTTGTGGGTTCGGCCTGATGAGCACGGATCCAAACCTTCCAGCATGTGATGCCAAAGAGATGTCCACAAGGGAGGACGCATCCTGGCCATTTTTTATGCGGCTTCGAACAGCCCGTGGTGACGACGGGAAAAGTCCGATTCCGAAAAGACAATGGAATGAACGGCGTGGAGGTACCTGTTCAGACATTGGTGGTGGTGCTAAGCAGTCTGCTGGCGATGGTTGCCGCCAGACTTCCTCTTCTTGGCTGCCCGGGCGCCGCCACTTCTACGGGTTACGGGGTGGGTGGGTGGCCTCGGAGACGGAGGTTGAAGACCTTCTCGGTTTCGCTGCTTCGGATGGTGTCTTTGAACTGGCGGATTTCCTTCCCCGTATCTTGCACCGCATTTGAAAACGCGGCGAATGGCCCGTCTTGGTCAGTGGTGACGGTGCCCTTGGAGAGCAGACGAAAAGAATGGTGCTGATCTTGCAGATGCAGGTGAGGATCGAAAAGATATATATATAAAGTCTGGGGAGAAAATCACCCTACCAAAAGGGAAGTCTTGAGTGGGAAATTGGAAAAAGCTACCATTTCCTGGTCCTCCCGATCGGATCGGCCTTGGTTGGCTCCAGAATTGCCTCGGCACGCCTCTCGGGGACAGGGTCGTAGCGGCGGAGGCGAAAGACAACGCTTTGTCGTCTTTGATGTCGACGGTCCTTTTCTGCTACATTGCCCTCCTGCATTGGGGACCAGGCTTGTTTTCCAGGCATTCGATGCACCTGGTGGCGCCCGGAATATATTGGTGATTCTGAGAACACTTCACACATAATGGAAGTGTTTCCACATATGCGATCCAGTGGTCGGGTGAGGGAGCGGTCGTACATATATTCGGCCGGCGGGCTGTTGTCGGCGTGCACATGGGGATCCATGGTGACTGTGATTAGCGAGAGGTCCAGTGACTAGATCTTGAAGGGAGACTTGAAGTGCTCAACCTTGAGGTGCATGAACATTTCATTGTCGCTTGCCCTCGAATGAGATAGCGCACTCGAATTTCTCACGCGGTTGGACCGTAGCCATGCCTTTGACCAGGACGTATGACTGATGTTAGATGATAGGTGTTTTTATGGTTTTCTACGATGGGAGACAATCCAGATCATACAACAGCTTGTTGTATTTTGCGGCACAAGATTGTTGACTGAGCTCCTTGAGCTACCCTCAAATATGTGTCCATAAAAGACACGCGACGCGTCCAAGAGCCAATAATCACGTCATTCTGCCGGAAATCGGGATACGCGGGAAAACTGCAGTGTTCGCTAGAACAGTCGTGGAAGGCTTCTTCCGAAGAAAAAAGAATCAAGTGTTGAGAAGTAGGTATGTATTTTTGGTCAAGCTTGCTGTTCCTCGCCTCTACCTTATTTAGGCCTGGCCGCGTCGAATCGGTTCTTGATCTCTCTGATCATGAACATATGGAAGAGCCAGAGCATTGTTTTCGTCGGGCTGCCCCTGAGACATTCACGCTGGTCATCCAGCAGCTGTCCAAGGGTGATTCCTCGGCTCAGGCGGTCTGTCACCAGCCTTTCAGCCTGCGCCGCTAGGCTTGTGCTGGGGTCCCAATCTGTGGAGAGAAGACGTTAGCACTAATCGCGTGAAGGTGTAGGAGTAGACACAAAAAGCTACTGCTGGGCTTCGCAAGGAGGGGCGAAGCGGGGCTGGGAAACGGCGGGCGGTCATGTCATGATTGAGTTTGGGAATGTGAACAGCGTCTGGGCCAGATGGAGCGACGTCTTTCATTTTGAATATGATCGGGGTAAATGCGTCCTCATAAGGCGGAATGGACTCATGGGAGTTTACTTACCACCGTCGAAGCGGATGTATCTGAAACCAGGGTCAGCTTGAGATCAACAACGCATAGTGAATAGTTGAACCAAATGGGGTACTTACGGCATGGTTATTTTTTCGAGCCGGTTTCTTCAGAAGTGGTTGACTTCGTGGTTTGTGGATGTGGAGGAAGACGTTGTCGAGTGTGGTATATAGAGCAGGAAGAGGGTTGGATGCCTTTGTAGCAAGATGGTGGGAAATGGCGAAGGAGAAAGTGAAGAATAGGGTGGGGCCCTCGGTGCCATTGAAGCGTCCAGGGCGGTAAGGTTTGGCTGCCTGGTGGGAAAGCGTGGCGCGTTCGCTTCACCGGACAGTTCTTATTATCGGACCATCACGTGGCCTAGGTTGAGGGAGGTCCGTAATGGAAAGTCAACATTGCTTACACGCGAAAATTACATATGGTATCATGAGAAACCAATTGCAGACACTCACATACTGAATAACATCTATACTGGTTGCAAATTCTCAGGTAACCTGCTTCTAGTCATTTCCTGGGTGCCCAACTTCTGCCTTATAGAACGTGCTCTGCGAGGGCGTCAAGGACCAAGCCTTGAGTCTCCCTACAGCCTTTTCTAACTTCCCGCCGACACGTATTGTTACGTGACAGACGGTAATTACACAGACTCGACGACCGGCGCAGTAAGCCATTAAGTACCACGCCAGCTAGATGGAACAAAGCTAGCGCAAAAGGGTGTGGTGGGAGACTTGGAAGAATAAGAAGGAGAGAGATAAAACAAGTAAGCACGGGAGAGAACCATGTTGACGTCCCGAAAATGGTCAAGAATACCTAATAAAACGGCCAAGAAGAAAACACCACCTCAACACCAAATCTTTGGTGGATAAGTACAACAGGAAACGCCAGGTCTTTCCTCCCCAATATCGCACGGCTTTTGGGATGCTCATACAAATTTGCTGAAGAACTGAAGAACTTGGCATTTATGGCTGCTTGTTGTCGCTACGTTCATCTTCCAGTTTTGCCTAAGCGTCTCAAAATCTGAACCAGAACCATGCTGTGGAACAAATAGATCATGGTTCCGGGCGGGCTGACCCGGACATAGGCACTCTGTTCGCATAGTAAGTCCCAGAGGCTTACGCCTCTGCTCTGTCGGTCGGTAACCAGCTTCCTGACTTGTTCGAGGAGACTGGTATGTTGGTGGGGTAAATACAAAAAGATATCGCTGGGTTTTTCTCTCCCAACATCGAACCACTTTTTGGATGCTCATGCAACTTTGTTGATCAACTGAAGAATTTGGCATTCTACCTATTCGTTATCGCTCCGTTCATCTTCGCCGCCAGTTCCGCCCAAGCGTCTCAAAAATTGGACGAGAACCATGCAATGGAATAAGTAAACCATCGTTCCAGGCGTGCTGCCACGTACGTATGCGCCCTGCTCGCACAGCAAATCCCAGAGGCTTAAGCCCCTATTCTGGCGGTCAATAACAAGCTGTCTCGCTCGTTCTAGGAGACTGATATTCGGATCCCAATCTGTGGAGAAGAAAAGACGTCAACACCAACCGCATGGACATGGCTAAAGACCCTTTGGCATTGTGGCGCCAAAATGGAAGCGTGGAGTTCACCTTACCGGAATCAAAGGAGATGTGTCTGAGGGAGCGTTAGCTTGAGACCGAGAAGTGGCTAATGGTTGACTGGAATGGGTGGAATACTTGCGGCATGTTTACTGTTTCAAAATCTGTCCTCTTCTGGAGTGACTGGGATTTTCTTGTCTGTGGTGGTGTGTGAGAATGGTGTTGAATGTGGTATATACCTATTGGAGGACAAGGTCAGATACCTATGCAGGAAATTTGTAGAAAAAAGCGGAGGGCACTGGAAAACCAAGAAAAAGCGCGGGGCCCTCGCAGATAGTGAAGGCATCTCGGGCATCAAGGTTTGGTTTCCTGGCAGAAAACCTTGGTTTTTTTCTCCTTCACTGCACGTTTCTTGATATTGGTACACCACGTGGCCCAGGTTTGCGGTGGTCCGTGACGGAAAGCCAAAACAGGAGGAGGAACAGGAAATGAAGCCAGACCACAGGTCAGCGAGGCCAGAGCAATATTTAAGGGGTGTACACGAAGCAGAGAACACAGAGAAAAGGAGAAATAAGCCACAAACGACCAAAGACTCAATCCATGATTTACCAGAAAAGAGACTGTGACTAACCAGGAGCCATTATGCGTGGTCCAGGTTTGCTCCTTGATCTATGCCCCCATTGGAATACCTAGGCCGGGGGCCATGCGGAGGACGTGATCCCCATTGTCAGGGGGTCCCTACAGATACTGCAGGAGTTGACCGACCGATGTCAAGTAACCGGGCATCTCAAGCTCGGTTACAATAACGCTGTGGAACAGCCAGAGTAAAGTGTGCTGCGGGCTCTTGTCACGCAGGTCTTTCTGCTCCTCAAGAAGAACGGCGCGAGTGGCGCCGGCTTCTAGAGCCTTTTGGATCAGCTCAACGGCTTGAAAGGCAAGAGATCTTTTGGAGTCCCGATCTATGAGACACACGAGGGTCAGTACTTGGTTTACCATGTTGAGAACAAAGGGGACAGGAACTAAAAACATCGAGGCAGTTGCTTGCTGACAGCCATAGAGCAGACCAAGATCGTGCGCATTGGGGAAACCCTTAGCAAAGCAGAAGGCTCATGGTGTACTAACCGCGGGCAAACTCGATAAAACTGAGGATGTGGATCAGTATGATATTCGAAGAATCTCTCAACATCCAGAAGAGAAGAGGAATTGTGATACTTACGCCATGTTGAAGCACTCTGATTTGTTTGTAAGGAAAAGAAAACGCGGAAAATCCGGGTTGGGTGAGGGTAAACGGTCGACGGGGAGATATCTCGGTAATGTTGAGGAGATGCCGAGACAAGCTATTATACCTAGGAAATGGACCCAAAATAAATATGGCTGCAAGAAGCAACGAAAATACCACAACAGAACAAGCCTACAGAACCTTGATCATTTTCCTATTCACTTCCCTGCCATGGTTCCTTCCTCGTGAATGACTCGATGCTCTTCACTTGCACTTTCCATCCGATTATGTATGGGCCGGAGAACGTGGTACAAGATGGGTGAAGGCAAGTAGCCTGAGGATTTGTGTATGTGAAGCCTTCCTTTAGCGGCCACGATTAGTTGAGGCGTTTGTCGTCTCTTGCCCACGCTCTCTTAATAACGCCACCACCAACTTCTTCCATCCCCTGGCTGCCACCCCAATGATCCCAGTCAGCTCCAATGCCGCTGACCCTGCTGACGTCGTCTGCAAGCCTCGGCTGGCTTGGTCGTCCTCGAACCTTCACCTCCGCGCATACCGTACATCTGTTCACGCGCGTTGCTTGGTCGCTGGGGTCCCGCCCAATTGCCCTGGCCATGACTCCCATCTGTCTCCCCGTGCCCCTTGCACCCTTATGGGGAGAAGCCCAGGAATTCACCAGGCCTGGGGCCCTGGGATTCATGTACAGGAGGGGTGAGGCCGTCGCAGCTACCCTATGCATGTGGTGCACCTGCTGTAACTTTGGCAGGCTTGCCTGACAGAATGCCTGTTTTATCGATCGCCACAGGCTCAACCCCCCCAATGCTGCCTGCGGTGGTCAAGGTACATGTATGTCCATATTGCTGCGTCACTAGATGACACCTCTCTATCGTGTTTAGGATGTCAACGAAACCATCACAACCACCTGCATGGCGTGCGTATACCTCTACCCTTATCAAGTCCAGTCCAGTCCCGCTAACTATGCCCAGTCCCAGTTCCAAGCAAGACCCCTTTAGCCTTCGGCCGTCCACTCCCGCGCCGTGCCGTCAGAAGATGGTGCCCCTCGAGTCCGCGCCCGGGCCGACGACTCCCCAGACCCCC
>RANZ01000645.1:0-16235 GCA_009805285.1 Neurospora terricola FGSC 1889 | reverse complement strand
GGGGGAGGTGGCAGGTACCCTTTAAATACCGGTAGAGGTACCTACCATGACGTAACATGTACGGAAGAATACCGGACCTCCGGCCAACAGGCACCGCTCCAAGTTTTCTAATGAGTACCTGCAACCCTTTCCACTCTGCAGTTTGATGCAGTCGTCCTGCACGAGGGACTTACAGGTCGTTCCGAGAATGGGAACGGGATTTAATATTGCAAATATCTAAGGATCCCTTCTCAAGCCACGGGACGAAACAGATACGTTTTCGAATGAAGATACCTAGAGAGAGCAAGACGTACGTTCCATGTGCAAAAGGCCCATTTCCGGTCAAAGACGAGGAATTACGCAAGCCGGGCACGGAGAAAGAAGAGGAGAAGCCGGAAGGCATCCAGGTAACGCAATCGATGTGCCAAAGTCGAACATGGATCTAGTAACCATTAACTAGAACCCTCCAGCCCAGGTATGACCGGACGAGGCCAAAAAGACTGGGGGTGCCACAAGTTTACCCAATCACCCAATCACCCCAAAGCTGTACAAGACTCAGCTTTTTAGGGCATGCCATTTTTTGATGGCTGTTAAGCACTTCACCACACGAAAGAGGCAGGGGTGCATCCATCGTACTGTAGAAACTCACGAAATTGGCAATAGAGCTGTGTCTCTTTGAGCGGGAGCGTTGGGTAGGAGCATAAAGTCCGGCACCTGTGCACTAACGCACGCAAGTTAGGCTGGTGGGCAATATCTCCGAGTTCCCACTAACGGGACAGACATATCTGCTCCTGCCATATAAGTGCTTGCGGAGCGCCGCGTTCTGCCTTGCGCGGCGCTCAAAGAGGGAAAGCACGATGACCAATTTTTCGAGTGTCTACGGTACCTAACAGCAACTTACTAGGTTGACTGGAGAGATAAATGCATACCAAATAGAGCAAGAAGCATCCCCAATTTCATCTGGTCTTGGGAAAATGGGAGTAATATTTCATCTGATATTGTGGTACTCCCATTTTCTTCCCACTTTTCTCAAGACCAGATGAAATCTCCAAATGGGATGTTGCTTGTGCGGTGGGTAGTGCAAAGACTGAAAGGGTACGCCTTCCTATTCTGATGACCTTGAACTGTGGAAGGGAAAGGACAGAGTGATGGTAAGAGTAAACCGAAAATGGACAGTCCAGTACCGCTCGCCTTCGTTAAGAAAGGCAGTTGCAGCAGTGATATGCCTCCATCTCGTACGAAGTGAAAAGCACGTTGGCCAGGCTCGTCCCTGACAAAATTGATGTCACCCGAGTCCAAGTTTGAACCCCAGGCTGGGCGGCCTTAACGCAGGAAACCATCAGCAAATGGATTGATCAAACACCCCAAATCCTGCAGGACTGCATAGATTTAGAAGGCACCCTTACTGGGTATTGAATGCAATAAAAATCGTTGATTTTCGTGGTGTTTTGGCTGAGTTTAGTTGTCTGGGTGGTGGACTCGGGTCGGGTGCCATCAATCTTGTCAGGGACGAGCCAGGGTCTCTTGGGGATCATTTTGAGATGTTTCGAATTCCGACTGGAGCCAAAGATGTGGTCAGGACCAATGAATGCGTGCAAGAGCTCCCCAAAGGTGTACTGTATCAGACCGTGATCAGTGCTGGCCACGCAACCACCACTCTCTCGCAGAGAAATGAAGTGAAGCGACTGACAATGGCTAGAGACGTTCCTACCCTCTTCATCATCATAATGGAAAGGGAAAGTCCGCCTGAGCTGGTAGAACATCACGATAACATCCCCTCCTCCTCCGCTTTTATCTCTTTTCTTCCTTTCTTTCTTTTTCTTTTTCTTTTTTTTTTTTTTTTGACTTCAGCCACACCATACTGACACATTATTGCACACAGGACAGGAGCACGAGCCAAGATGTCGCCAATTTCCAGAACTTTCACCACCACCACCCCAACCATCACCACAGCGGTTACCGGCACCGCCACCAACACCGCCAGCGGCCCCACGACGATGTGGATTGCAGACATTGTCAATGCGGTGACCTCGCAGTTGATAGCAATAATTGGCCTGGTGATAGCATATTTGATGTTGAGACTGATGCGGGAGGAAGGACGAGAGAGTCGGGAAGCGGCGGCCGTGGAGAGGGCGGAGCTGGCCAAGATGATGGCGGAGCTGGCCAACGAGAGGGCGGAGCTGGCCAAGGAGAGGGCGGAGGCGAGGGAAGTTAGAGCGGCGATCGTGGGGGCGGTGGCGGATTTAGCGGGGACGGCGGCGAAAGCATTGGACCTGGTGGAGATGGCGATCGCGGACGCGAGAGCCAGAGCCGGTGCCGGTGCCGGAATTGGCACGGCGGCAGTGGTCGTGGATTTGGGAGATGATGCGGAGGGCGCGGAGGTGCAGGAGGTGGAGGATGTGGAGGAGGAGGAACATGTCTTCCGGGCATCCGGACCCCAACTTCGGGGCAGAAGAGGAGGCAGCTCCGAGGAGAGCCGGGCTACTGGATTTCAACTCGGGCACTAAAGGGGAAGGTTATGTTTAATGGTCAAGGGTCTAAGCTTAGAGGCATGATTCTGCCTTAGATAGATGGTATCTTTTATTTGCTTTTGTGTTACTCATGCAATTAACACCGTTTCATCTTTTAAGTGCTTGATCGAAGTGTCCAGTGTTTTGCTCGCTGCAGTGCTTGTCCTCGTAACTTGTTCGGTAACAATCCCCGTTCGGCATTCGTCCCCTCTTCTTCGTACCTACCGTATAATCTCGGGGCGTTGATTCTTAGGATCCCTGGAAATCAGGCATGGTTTGCAAGCACACTGTAATATTCATGCCCATTAGAAATTCTATGTAAGACTGTGATTCTCAATGTCCCCACCCTCCAGCTCCCTTGAAAAGACAGGAGGAAAAGACAGGGCACCAGAAGAATCGAATTTACACTGCTCCGGGCTCTCTAGCTGTCTCCCCCACTCTTTTTCCCGGGTATAAAAAGCATATATTCGTGCAGTGTGCTTACAGATTCTGCCTGATTTCTAGGCATCCTAAAAATTAACGCCCTGAGATTATACGGTATATTAAGTCAGTCACTCATTGATACTGCGGGACTATTGTGCTTGGACAGCCTTGCTAGGTACCTAAGGTAGTCAGTGAAGTCTGCATCTGTTGCAAGAAGAGAACTGAAAAGACGTAGTGAATGCGTTGCCCGCCACGTATCTACCGACACCAAGTGATGCCGCCAGATTGTGCAATGCAGCGTTCCAAGAGACTGGAGCTGATGGAACGGGAAGCCCAACCCTACGCGTACGTATCGACGAGGGAAGGACTGGCATTGCAGTCAAGGCTGGAAGTGCTGAAAGTGCTTCATGCAAGCAGAAGCCCACGTCTTGAGTGAAGGTAGAACGAAGAATTAGGGTATCAGGAATGCAAAGAAGGCCATGACAAAGGTACCTTGGTGTCCCGATGACAAGAGAACGGGGGTACCGAATCAAGTTAAGATTGAATAGGCTTGGCTAATGATGAAGGAGTTACAAGTTTGTGTGGAACATCCCCTTCCCATTCTCTGAACGACCTTCCTCCTCCTCCTCCACCACTCCCTGTTACTCTTCAAACTACTCCCCCAGTAACTTATTATCTCCGCCGCCTCCTTTTCGAGTCTCTCCTTGTCCTCCTCCTCCGCCTCTTCCTGCTGTTGCTGTTGTTCCTCTTGTTGTTGTTGCTGCTGTTCTTCTTGTTCTTCCTGTTGTTGTTGTTGTTGTTGTTGCGGCTGCTGCTTCTTGGCCCTCTTCATTTTCCACATCTTCCACGTACAAAAAGCTATGGCGGCTTGGGAAAGGGCACTTGACCAGTCGGAACCTATCTTCGACCAGTCGGAACCTGTCATTATGTTCTCGGGGGTGGCGGCCGAGGGGGGATTGGTGGGGCAGGAGGTGTAGAGAGTGTAGGGGGTGGTGGGAGAGGTAGGAGTGAGGTGGAGGACGATGGTGTTGAAGCAAACGAGCTCGCCCTCTGCATCCATGACGGTCAGAGTCTTGATGGTGCCGTCGTCGAGGGGCCTGGTCAAGGCGAAGGCGAAGGTGGCGGCGCGGTAGACGGTGATTTCGGGAGTGTGGCTGCTGGTCGTCATCTTGTGTCTCTAAAAGATACGGTCAGTATAAGATCATATCATCTTGGAGACGGGGGTATAAGTGGCCTGACTGGACCGGATATCAACAACATACCTCTGGATGCGCCTTGATGATGGCGTGTGTCTTGGCGACAGCAAGTCAGACTCGCCAACAAGCACAGGAGCGACTTGCTTGTCAACATGGATCGAAGGCAAACCGGTCTTGTTTGACCGAGTCAAATGGAAGGGATACGGGCATGAACACATACGCCGATTTCCGGTCAAAGACGAGGAATTACGCAAGCCGGGCACGGAGGAAGAAGAGGAGAAGCCGGAAAGGCATCATATCCAGGTGACGCATGTGCCGGCACAGAAACGGAAGGAGCCAACCTGCTTGGCCGACACTGCATGCCCACGCGTGCCAGGACCGTCACCAAGTTGCGTGCCAAGCAACCCCCGTAACCGACACGCCCGCAGTCAAGAGTCTGCGCGCCCACAAATTCTTAGGTACCCTCATCCAAACTTCCTCCAACACCACACTACCCACAACGCCGCAGAAAACATCGTTCTTGATACCACAAACGACATACCAAGCGAGCAAAAGCACTTTTTCTCATACGCGACAACTGCGCCCGAAGGGCAACAAAGCCCACCTTCACCGCCGCAATGAGCACGCGCGGCGCACCTCTTCTCATCAATTGTTTCAGAATAACGGACTTGCATCATCATCTCTTGTCGTGACCGACTTGCATCTTACAACCACGACCAACAACAACCACAACACCAAGATGGCCCCTCCTCCCCCAACTACCACCGCCGGCGCCTGCCCCGTTTGTAACAAGGCCCCCTCCGCCACGACTACCCCCCTGGCCGCCGCCACCCCGGAAATGAACATTTCCGATCCCGATCGGACTACTATACCTTGCTACTTTTTCAGTATCCTTATGGAAATTTTTTGGGGGGCTGTACTTGCTTGGAGGGACTATAAACTGCGTCAAAGGGAGGAGGCCTGGGCTGAGGAGAGGGCGGCCAAGGCCGAGGAGGAGAAGGAGAGGAAGAGGGTTGAGGAGGCTGAGGAGAAGGAGATGTGGAGGAAGAGGGCTGAGAAGGCCGAGGAGGACAAGGAGAAGTGGAGGAAGAGGGCTGAAAAGGCCGAGGAGAGGTTGGCCAACCGTGTTAAAGCGTTGAAGAAAAGGGTTGAGGAGGAGGTGAAGAAGGTTGAGGAGGCTGAGGAGAAGGCAAAGAAGGCCGAGAAAGAGAAGGAGGAGATGAAGAAAAGGGCCGAGCCCGAGGAGGAGAAGAGGATGTGGAGGAAGAGGGCTGAATAGGCTGAAGAGAGGGCGGCCAAGGCCGAAGAGAGGGTAACCAAGGTTGAGGAAGAGCTTGAGAAGCTCAAGAAGACAGTTGAAGAAATGATGAAGAACATTGAGGAGATGGAGAAGAAGAAGAACACTGCTGAGGAGGAGGAGGAGGAGGATATATGGTCTGCTTAGTCATACCGTGGTTAGCGTTGAGTGGATTTGAGAATGAGCATCATATTCACCTTTTACTTGCTTGACCGGTGTGTGCTTTGAGAATATATGTGAGAAGTGAATGAAACCTACTTCTACCAGGTGGTACGTACACCGCCTCCCGAAGACCTGGCACGCAGGTACATGTGGAAAAAAAAGGAGCGGCAAGACAGACGATGATGCATCTTGCGGTATCGAGATTGATGAAGCCATAAGAGAAGCACACATATGTCCCTACCTCTGGACGAAGAATGAAATACTTCTAACAAGAGCCGATACATATGTGGTACATGTTTGTGTGAATGCCACGGCTTGCCTCCCGGATGGTCGTGAAGAATAGGTATGTAAACCAAACATGTCACAGTCAGTACAACACACCTTGGGTATACTTAATCACGCATGCAAGCGTCTTTATTATCCTTTGAGCCTAGCCTTCTATGCAATCATCATATAGAAGAAGCCTGAATGGACTCTGGCCAATACGTTTCCGAATTTCTATGATGCCTATCACAGTCATGAAACGGCGTTTCCCAACCAAATCGAGCGGTATTGGACTGTCCGTAATCGGTTATTCTCATGACCGCTCGCCTCCTTTCTTCTAGTATGCACGGGGAGCGGGCGAAGACATGGACAGATCTAGATACATGGACAAGAACCACTGCACATCCCAGAATCAAAGACCAAAACAGTGATGGACCCAGGTATGGACCTGGTAACTGGAACCCTCCAGCCCTATGACCCAAAGAGACCAAAAAAGACTGGGGGTGCCACAAGTTTGCCCAAAGCAGTACATATGAGACTCGTCTTTTGGGCATGCCATTTTTTATCGCTGTCAGGCAGACAGGCACTCCACCATACGAAAGAGGCAAGGGTGCATGGACCGTACGTTCTTTCTCTTCTACCTTTGAGAGTTCAAGGCTGTACTACCGTGACCCACAAGCCGAACACTCATGCAGACGGACTGACAGAGATAGCGCCTGCCAATTTCCTGGGCACTCCAGGAATGCAGTGGTTCAAGAGACACAGTTCATTTCTCCTCCTTGATCCTCTTCTTTTCCAACACAAGCACCACACTGCTGCCACACTGACACGTTCACAGAATCACAGGAAACACTGCACCACCACCACAACCAACACAACAACAACAGCAACAATGAGCTCCACCACCGCCACCACCGTACCCGTCGCCGCCGCCGCCACCACCAACGCTCCCGTCGGATGGTGCCTCCAAGTCGGCACCCTCCCCGTCATCACCACCGGCGCGGCCACACAGACCGCCACCCCCGACTTCTACGCCATCATCACCATTCACACGTGCATCACCCCCACCATCACCGCCACCCCCACCCCTCCCGGCTACTGGGCCGACTGGCTCAACTTGAACGTGATCTGGAGATAGGTAGGAGGAGGAGGAGGAGGAGGGAGGGATGGAAGGGGGAAGACCTGGACGTGGTAGAGGGTAGAGGAAGGGGGGGTGTGGAAAGGGGATAAGGAGACGACGGAATGAGGCCAGGCGGGTTTACTGTGTGGTAGGGGTGTAGTAGACGATGCGTTTTGTTTCTTTGATTCCTTGCAAAGGCATATCAAACAAAACCCCTCTTAACATGTGCAAAAGCTTTCTTGATGCGTGATTCACAGTCCTTGATGTGTATAACATGAACCGTCTGCCCGTTAAACGCTCGCTTCCACTTGGCGCTTCCACTTCCACTTCTACGGTAGGTACTTCCAAGAATAACCCTCCGTCCTCCGTCCTCCCTCAGACCTCCGTCCTCCCTACACTCACCCGGCGCTACACTCACCCCAAACCCACTCACTCACCCCCAAACCCACCTCAAACCCACCTCAAACCAACCTCTACCCAAACCAACACCCACCCCAAACTCACCCACCCCAAACCTACCTACCTCTACCCACACGGCCACACCCAACCAAGTCTAAAAGGCCTCCCTGACTCCCTCCCCCCCAAGACTCCCAAAACCTCCCAAGACTTAGTTCCATCTCAAACTTCCAATCTTCGGCCACCTCAATAACCCTCAACAACCAAAACCAACCTCCCACCAGGATTCCTACCAGGCAGGATTCAGCAGAGAGCTCTTCTTTTCCAATCCCTTCCCGTCTCCAATCCCTTCCCATCTCCAATCCTCTGTTCGCTTGTTTTCGCAACCTTGTTGTCGCAACGCGACTCCCACTCTCCCAAAGTCCCAGAGATGACTCCCAAAGATGATGCTCCCAGAGATGATACATGCATGGTGATATTTCAAGTAGTAGGTAGGTAGTGTACGTTGCTAAGAAAGAGAATGGGCGGTGCAAAGAGTGGACGGCTGGGCGCTGCGACGGTGCGATCTAATGCAAACGCCGAAGCAATCACCAAAGTCACAGAAGTACTGAACTCGGAACTGCAGAACTGCAGAACTCCGAAGATTGATTGATTGATTAACTTGAGGAACATTTTGCCTAGATAGGTATGTCGACTCTAGAGGTACTGTGTAGATAACCATGTTACCGAACTATGAGATAGTCATGTTCGTTTTTGGTAGAGATATTGGGGAGTGTCCACTGGGAGATTGGGAGACTGGGTCCGGGAAATTTCGAGTCTGGATGCACAGCGTGGACACAGCGTGTAGGCAAAGAGGTGAGTGCACGGTGGGTTGCTCTGATATGATATAATTTGATGGGGCTCGAGCTTGGTTGTTCTAATTTGTTTTAATAAGTCATACTTCAAATTGCTAACGTGGTATGCTCATCTAATGTCATCATTCCCTCTCGGGCGCTGCCACAACACAACACAAGTCTTTCTATCATTCAGAAGCATTGACATTCCTGCAGTGCCCATGTCCTCGCATTATGTCTTCTTCTTCTTCTTTGCCTTCTTGTCTTTGTCTTGTCTTTATCTTGTTCCAGTTCCAGTCCCAGTTCCAGTCCCAGTTCCAGTCCCAATTCCAGTTCCAAACTACCAATGGTATCCATCCATCCATCCATCCATCCATGCATCCCATCTTTCTTTCTATCGTATCGTACATCAAACATCCATCATCCCAATCAAGTTCTAAAATTTTACAACAACAAGAAGAAGAAGGAAAAAACTCTAACTCTCTTAAAACCGCAAATTC
Organism: Neurospora terricola FGSC 1889; assembly: GCA_009805285.1. Lineage (NCBI taxonomy): Eukaryota > Fungi > Ascomycota > Sordariomycetes > Sordariales > Sordariaceae > Neurospora > Neurospora terricola. Next base: position 7,555 of record RANZ01000645.1, on the reverse strand, counting down.
TCCCACCGATTCTTCTCCCTCTTACTCCAGGAACTACTGCCGCTCCTACTCCGACTACTACCCTGACTCCTTTCTTCCTCATCCCTCTGACTCCGTACTAGTTGCGGCCAATCGGGAGGATGACTCGCTGATCTCATCCTCGACGCCGGCTTTGGTCTCCCTGGTGGCGCGGGTGGTCTCTAACCAATCGGGGGAACCGGGGGAGCAGGAGGAGCCTGAGGAGCCTGAGGAGCCGAGGGGGCAGGGGCAGCAGGGACGTTGCTACCACGGTTATGCTTCTGATTCTATCTCTGTGCCTGGTTCTGTCCCTGGTTCTGAGAGGTTTGGGTTTGAGTCAGGTCGGAGCCCGTCGCTGCGGCCGCGGCTTGCTGGGGGAGGTTCCCTGGGAGTTGGGCTTGTGGTGGTTGTCCTTGCTGCTGGGCTTGTTGCTGGGCTTGTGTCTGTGGCTGCCCTTGCTGAGCCTGCTGTGTTGGTCCCTGAGGAGGAGCAGTAGTTGTCGTGGGCCTGATCACTCCCGCTGTCGGGTTGGACATGCTCGCTCCCCTCGGCCTTGCTCCCACCGGCCCTAGTGTCCCGCTTGTCCCGCTTGGACCGGCTGCGGGGGTTGGACTGAGCGTCATAGGCGACGGCGCAGGCAAGGTCTGCGGTGGTGGGATCGTCGTGGCAGTTGCTCCAGGGGCGGTATAGACCGGCTGAGGAGCCTGTGGCTGCTGTGAATGAGGAGACAAAGTCGACTGTCCCGCGTACAATCCTCCACTGGCGATGGGCGAGCTAGGGCTCATCGGTTGTTGTTGCTGCTGAGCGGCATAAGCTGCCCCGGCGTACTGCGACATACTCGGGCCTGGCTGTCCTTGCCCAGCGTATCCCTGGCCGTAGCTGTAGGTATCGGGGCTGAAACCGGGTTCGCCTCGCTCTACGTCAAAGGAAAGGTTGGAACGGCGGCCAGTGTTCAGGCTGCGAATGCTGCCGAGGCCACCGCCGACCGAGGGACGAGTGACGTGCACGCTAAGAGCTCTATTCCCGGGCGGCAGTCCCTCACCTGGTTTTCTGCGTCCGCGCTGGGACTCACGGGGGTACAAGTAATCCCTGCGGGCGATGGAGGAGGCGGCATCGTCACCGACGCGGCCGACGGGGGAAGCGTCACGCGAGCGCAGGGTGGCCCTGTCGTAGCCCCAATCGTCTAGCGCCTCGGCAACGGGATCGGAGGCGTTGATGTTGGCGACTGCTTGTTGCTCGGCTTCCATCTTGCCGCTGCCGCTGCCCGGAGTGTGGACACCCTCCTGCTGGCGCAGTTTAGTAACCATCTTGGCCACCTCCTTTTCCTTGTCCGCCTTTTCTCTGGCCATCGCAGCGAAATCATCCGTCACAGTAACAGAGTAACCCGGGTTGGTAGGACCGCCCAACGGCTCACCACCACCGCCGGGGCCGTTGATGGGGACCGCCTTGAGGGCCAAAGCCAATGCGCACATAAATTTGGAGCGGCGGGTGCAACGAACGGCCTCGTTGTGCCAGTTGGACTTGTGCTTAATTTGGATCTTAAGCGTCATTTTATCCAAGTTGCCGACGTCGTTGATCATGATGGTGATGTCGGGCTGGAAGTCGCGGCTATTTTCGGTTGAGCGGACGAACTTTTCGAGTTCGAGGCGGAGGAGTTCAATGTCTTCGAATGAGGTATCGAAGGAGACGGCGACGTCGACCGTTTCTTTCATGGCCTTGGATCGCGTGACGTTTTCGATCCACAGGTTATTGAGTTGGATATTAGGGACCTACAAAGCCGTTAGAACATGGACAGGAGGGCAAAGAGAAGATTGAAAAGGGGTAAGAGAAGGTGTAAAAGGCGTAAGAGAAGGTGTAAAAGGGGTAAGAGATAGATAAAGAGGGGTAAGAGACGGAAGCCGTTGGAATATAGACAGGAGGGTAAAGAGAAGATTGAAAAGGGGTAAGAGAAAGTGTAAAAGGCGTAAGAGAAGATGTAAAAGGCGTAAGAGAAGATGTAAAAGGCGTAAGAGAAGGTATAAAAGGGGTAAGAGATAGATAAAGAGGGGGAAGAGAAGGTTCAAAAGGTGTAAGAGACGAATAAAAAGGGGTAAGAGAGACATACCTGAACAATTTGCATCTTGTCAATACGGGTAAAGACCGTGTAGAGCAGAGAAATCTTCTCAACAATGAGCTGCTCGGCAGCGGGACCCATGATATCGACACGATCGCCGACATCATACGGATGCTTGACGAACAGGAAAATGCAAGAACCTAGGAATTCCTGCGTGGTAACCGCAAAAACGAAGGACAGCGACAAAAGCGTGGTACCAGCCGTAGCCAGAGTCGTCACAAAGCTGCTCTGGAACACCACCAAGAAGATAATGATCACAATGATCAGCACCACAAACAGCAGGACCTTATCAAACACCGTCAAAGCCTGACTGATGTCCTTCATGCTGTGCGCGATTGCCTTTCTCTCCTTACCGATATCGACAACCTTGCGGATCATCTCGTCGAGGCTGATGTCGCCGTTCTGGTCGGCGTCGATGGCGTTGAAGCACTCCTCGGCCTCTTCGCGGTGGTGGGGGCCCAGCACTTCGATGATATCGTTCAGCAACAGGGACTCCTCGCCTTCGGCCGCGAAAGACATCCAGATACGACGGGCCATGGCCTCGGAGCTGCGGACTTTTTCGAGCGCTTCGATGATGATGGAGTGCGCGGACGTGGGGTTGAAGACGTGCTTGCCGGTGATTTCGGAGGCAATGTTGCCGAACACAGAGGTGATCTTGTCGCCGATGCGGTGGACGTCACCGACGATGCGCATGGGGGTGCTGGTGCCTCCGGGGTGCATCTTCTCGGCCCTGTCGCGCATGAGGAGGGCGTTGATACTATCGCTGATGACGTAGTCCTCGTCGGCAAACTCGGGGCAGTACATGGGGAAGAGGGTCCTCGAAGCTTCGTAAAGGAGACCCAGGAGGTAGATGTCGCGCTTGGAGTCCTGGATGCGGTTGGCAAAGGAGCGCTGGTGGTACGAGATGCTGATGATCTGGACAATGGCCTTTTCTCCTAGCAAAACGCCGAACGAGATGAACAAGGACAGCAGGATGCGCTTGAGGGTGTGGACCCATTCGATGCTGTCGTCTGTGAAGCGGAACTTGAAGACGAGCCAGGAAGCCAGTAACCAGAGAAACAAGGATAAATTGATCTCCAGAGCGGCCAGCACGTTGGCATACTTGCGAGTTCCAGCGCTGACGACACCGCAGAGAAACATGAAGACGTGAGGGAGAACGTGGGCGACGAGCTTGGCGGTCCAGAGCGACAGCCACGAGATTTCGATCCAGAGGAAGAGCCAGAAGAGGGTGTAGTTTTCCTTGTCGCTGTCGCTGGTGCCAAGCTGGATATTATTGATGTTGCCCGTAAACGGCAGGACGAAGAGGGGAACGGCGAACAGGAAGGCGATGGGGATGATGTAGATTAGGTAGCGGGTGACGAAGGGGAAGCTGACGACCTTGCGATAGAAGCGACCCAACGCGTTGACCTTGTGATCCTCACTCATATTGGTGCCAGGCCGGCTCAGATCTCGAACACGGCGTCGTCCAGAAGGCCCAGCCTGGCGGCGGCTGGCCTTGCTGGATTTGTGAAAGAGGGCATGCTTCTCGGTGGGGGATGAGTCGACGGTGCCCAGAGTGTTGGAGAGAGTCTGGTCGGCCTTTCGAGCACCCGTCGAGGACCGCGAGGCAGTGGACGCGTTGGTGCGGATGGGTCGTAGTGGGATGTCGTTGTCATTGGGTTCCATTTCAACATCGGAGTCAGGATTGGAGGGGATAGTCCGGAAACCCCTGTGTCCTGTTGGCGACCTCGTACTTCTTAAGGACATAGCTGAAGAAGTAGTTGGTGTAGTTGGAATATTGCGTAAGAAGGGTGGGTCCGGGTCGTTGTCGATGGGTTTGGTGGAATGGTGGGGACCGGAATGACAGGCGGTGAAGTGGAGAAGATGGCCGGAGTTAAGACGGTCTGTCGAAGCTTGTCTGTCTCTGTTTTTTTTTTTCTAAATTTGAACTTGGATGGTGATCTGAGAACAAAGAGAGACAAAGACTGTGGTTGGCTGGTGATGCGGTAACGTAACGGTAGCAGCCGAGGGAACGAATGTGGAGAGTAATGAACGCGATTGGATGTAGTATTTCCAGGTTACCTAGGAGAGGGTGATACGAAGATGATTGTCGAAGAGAAGAGAAGCGAAAGGGATTGAAGGTGAGAGCGGGGAGTGGGAGGAGTACAATTCACGGAGGGGGGATTCAAGGGACTTATTATTGTTCAGGTTCAAAAGTTTTTTTTCTTCATCTTTGACCGTATGTAAGTACTGTACCGTGTCAGTTACAGTCCAATACTGGTTTGTTTGTTAGCTCGAGACCTCGGGTGTCAACTTCCCTACGCGTTTTCATGCTGTGAATATGCTTTTTTCCAAAATAAGATACACTGTATTGAATCTTGTTAATGCCTTTCGGATCCGTACCTAGCCATTTTCATGCTGTGAATATGCTTTTTCGAAAATAGAATACACCGTATTGGATCTTGGTAATGCCTTTCATTTTGTCCTTATAAGGTTTGGGACAATTCGGAAGAGATCTCGTCCAGTGTACCAGGACTGATACTGTACTGTACCGTGTCAGTTGGAAGGAGCCTGTGAATGCGCCTTCCCGGATCGCATGTTTCTGGTTGTTTCCAGTTTCGCCGTCTTTTGCGGTTCAGTTTGCATTTCTGATGTTGTGACAGTCTCCAGGTCTCTAATGTGCTATTCCCACTGTGGGCCCTGTCCAACTTTCTCTTCGGGTGTCTGCTTTGGGATTAGCCTCCTTCCCATTTTCAGGGGTACAGCAGCGTCCTGTGGATCTTCCCCCGCGGGTTCAGCCACTAAAAGCCCCAAACCGGCTAGGGGCACCCTTTTCCTGTTTCACATAACAGATCGACCCCGATTTGTCTAGCCCGGTCTGTGTGATTGGCGTGCCTTTTTTTCTGTGGTTGTTCGGGGTCCACACCTCCATCAGCCTGCTTTTTTCTTTTTTTTCTTTTAGTTTGACTTTGGCATACCAGTGTCTTCTGTTGACATTCTTTTTGCATTCCGTGGTGTTGTGTGTCGTGTGTCTTGTTTCTGGTATCGACTATCGAGTATTGTCGTGTTTTGGAGTTGTTCAAGTTGAAATAGTGTGCATATCGGGAACGGGTGGCAGATGCAGGTTCGTCCTGTGTTATGCACCTTCACATTGGCTTGTGCAGTCCGACCTGACATGACTACATCTCTGACCACGAATGGATACACAACATGTGTCTGTCCTCTGTTGACATCTGTCCTCTGTCATTGTCAACAGAGAACGGTCAACAGTCAACGCTTCACTTTCAGACTTGACCGCTCAGCCCTGGTAGTGTACAGGCAAACAGCCATTGACACTGCAGTAAGTGCCAACAGCTGCCAACGGTATTGCGATCATCACTCGGCATCCTCATACTGTAAGTAACCACCATGTCCTACACTACGTCACAGCCCGTGCCGGAATCCCGTCCCTGCCGTCCCACGAAGCCCTAGGAGCCCACCGTTGCACTTTGTCCCTGATAGAGTGCGTTATTCAGTCAATAAAGCCCATCGTTTCTCTGCATCCGAGATTTCGATCTGATCCCATGGATCATCCGAAGCCCGTTCCGATCCAATGTCTTTCCGATACGGGGCCGTGATCCACGCCGTGTGTCGGGCTGATTGTCAGGTTTGAGAGATCAAAAGAAAGGCGGCGCCGGAACAGAGTTCAGTTTTTGGTTTGGGGAGACAATTGCCAATCTCGGAGGGTTTGGCTTGGATTGGGAAAGGAAGACCCCTGGTTTTGAGGAGTTGTGGAGGCATATAGAGGCATATAGAGGCATGTGCTTTTGGGATCTTTCTGGGATCTGGCAACAAGCTGAGACGTGCTGGAGATCTGGATTTTGATGCATTACTGTGTACATTGGGAGACAAACATTCTGGCCGTCTTGGCGTGGATCATAAGGGTTCTGATTCTTCAAGTGCTTGCTGTGGTGATGGCATTCAGAGGTTGTCGTTGAAGCCGTGTTCTGCCGTCCCGTCCTGTGATTGAGGCTGAAGAATGACACTACAAGTACACCACTAAAGAGACTAGGGGACACTACAGTATTGAGGTCGACATTGAACATGACGTCAGAGTAGCCATCGTGAAGTGGTCCAATCATTGCCCTATCGTGGGTCGGGTGCGCTATCGTCGCTTCAGTTCGCTTGAATCGATGAAGAGGCACGGACCACTTGACAATGGCTGGCGACGGCTGACCAGATTACAATCCGTGACGTTCCATCAAGGTCTCAATACGCTGTTCGGTGACTGTTACACGTACTGTTGCCGTAACTGCTACCGTTACAGCCGCACACACAAATGATGGAAGCTCCTGGTCATAGCTCCCGTCCTCTCCACTTAATTTTCCCCGCGATAAGGTGTCACGATAACCTCGATAACGACCGTTGTCGGTTGTCTCGTCAACCACTCCTCCAGCTCCTTTAGTATCCCTAGCCCAGTCTGTAGACTCGTACCTAATAACATCACACCAACAACTCGAACGCCCACGATGAGACCGTCGCGACTGGCCATGCGGCCCTACACCTGTCTCCAATGCCTCACCCGAACGCGCCCCGTCTTCCCCCGACCTACACAAACACCGCGCATCGCTTCCCTCCATAACAGCTCCCGCTTCCTCCAACAACAATCCTCAGACTCCCCAGCTGCTTCTCGACCAAGCATAGCCCCCAAGCCCGTCGTCGATATCAAGCATATCCGCCAAAACCCAGACCTTTACGCCCAAAACTGCATCGAGCGCAACTACCACCAACAAGCCACCTACCCACAACGTATCAACGACCTCCACGCCCAATGGCAAGCCAAGCAGCGCGAGGCTCGCTCTCTGCGTGAGCGCTCCAATATCCTGCGCCGCCAGCTCACCGACCCTGGTTCCATCCGCGATGAAAATGCCGACACCATCGCCGCGGGCACCCAGCTCCTAACAAGGGACGAACTCCTTGCCGAAGCGCGCAAGCTCAAGTCCCTCCTCTCGACCATCGAAGCCGAAGAAACCCGTATTCTCTCCGAGATCGAGTCCCTCGCCCTGTCCATCCCCAACCTCACCTCCGAAGAATCTCCCCGGGGCCCCGAACCCAAACTTCTATCGTTAATCAACGAACACCCCGAGCCCGTCCCCTCGGCCTCCGACCGCGTCTGGCGCTCCCACGTCCACATTGGCAACGAGCTGGGTCTTCTCGACTTCGCCTCCGCCGGCACCACCTCCGGCTGGGGCTGGTACTTCCTCCTCGACGAAGCCGCCCAGCTCGAGCAAGCACTCATCGCCTACGCCCTCGACCTCGCCGTGCGCTCCGGCTGGCGCCAAGTCAGCCCGCCCTCCATCGTCTACTCGCACATCGCCTCGGCCTGCGGTTTCCAGCCGCGCGACCAGAACGGCGAAACGCTCCTCCCTTCTTGTTTATCTCGGCGCCCTTGTCGATGAGGAACTTGCACATGGCATACTGGTTGTT
>RANZ01000063.1:0-97994 GCA_009805285.1 Neurospora terricola FGSC 1889 | reverse complement strand
GGCCAGCAATGGTCAGAAGGAAGGGAAGAACTTCTAGAATAATTCTAGAAGGTTCAAAAGACTAGAATCCTTGTAAGGCTTCTAGAAGAATTTTAGAAGAAGTAGACATTGGATGGCGATTTTCGAAGTTTAACTTCGAAGGCGAATTCTTCAGTCCCCACTAAACGTACGTCAACAACCATAGTATATTCTAAAAGGTTGAGCAATAACGAATACGATTGTCTATTTCGATTAGTTATACAACGCTCAAACAACCCGCAAAGGCTATATAAAGAGGGCGAACCTCAACGAAAGGAAAAAGAAATTTAAATTTTTCACTCTTTAATATCTTTATTAATATACATCCTTTCCGTACCTTCTACGTACCATTCTACTCGGCTTTAAACGCTCCATTCAATTACTCAACCAATTACCAAAATCACTACCAAGCTACCATCTTTCTTAACCTTAAGAGAGAAGACGATTTTTACCTTATTATCCATCCTTCTCGATACTATAACCTCATCCTCTCGGTTGCTCAAACTTACCTTCCTACAATAATAGACCCAATAGGATTTTATACTTAATATTAAATAATAAGTATAAACTGGTAAACGGCCTACTACTTAATAAATACCTAACTAATACCACTATAATATTAATCTACTAATAGACCTAATAGATTTTCGTACTTAAAGAGGGATAGAAAATATAAATAAGGGTAAATTAATAAATAACCCGCGATATATAAATAATACTGCTATAATATTAACGGAGGCTATTAACCGATTATTTTTCGTATCTAAATAAAAGGGTAAATGTATTAAAGCGACCTATTTAAATAATAAAGAATTAAATTTAATTCTTACGACCGGGAGAAATAAGTAACGCTGCTATAATAAAATCCGCTAATAAAACCGATTGGTTTTTGTACTTAATTAAAAGGGAGATATAATTAAATAACCCGTTAACTATACTTATAGATACCGCTGCAATATAATAATAATAATAATATAAACAATGTAATTAATAACTACTAATTATATTTTATATTTAGGTAGAAAGATAGTTTAACAAACGCTTTTTATTGACGGGTCGACGGGAGAAAATTTAAAATAGAGGTAAATAATAATTAAAATTAAGAATAAATCCTATTCGTTAGTAAAATAGAGGTAGAGGAGAAGAAGAATAATATTAAATACCCTAGTTAATTATTAAGTAAATTCAGTAGGAGATTCTATTGGCGGTCGATTAGTGATATTTTACGAATAGCGTTAAAATTTTCGTTCTAACGATATAAATCCAGGAGATATTTAGTAGAGTATTAGAGATATATAATTAAAGTACGTAATTATCTACGAAATATATCCCTTAAGTACGTAAATTAAAAGAGGTTATTCCTGGTTAATATATAGTAAAAGTTTCCTATTTAAAAAGATACTTATAGGAGTAAGTTATTTATTATATATTGATATAATAATATAGAAAAGTAAATCAATTATATAATAACTACGATATACTAATTATAGAGAATTACTAATATATATTATAGGGTAGAATAGAGATTTATCGTCGTCGCGTCGTAATAATATTGTATTAATATTGTAGTCGTATAAGGTACGTATTTAAAAGGTAGGACCGAGTAGGTAGTAGGGGTTATACTACGTAGGAGTAAGTAGGATGAAACTGTATACTAACTCTTTAGTTAGCTTCTATCTGTAGCTATTCTGAGTTTGGGATATAAGGACTAATTTATTTGTACCGCTACTATTAATATTATACAGCGGTCAATATAAAAGTAGGTACGAAAGGGGGAGGGTATTATAGATAGCTGGGGGGGGATCCTGGAAAGAATATATCGAATAAATTATCCGTACTAGTAATATTTCTAATAAAAGACGATATTTACTTTATATTATTCCTATAAAATTATAGCTTTTAATAAAGTATATCTTCTTATTGAATAGAGATTTCTATTAAATAGAGATTTTGCTAAATAAGAGATTTCACTAAATAGAGATTTTATTGAATAGAGATTTCGCTGAATAAAGATTTGCGCTGAATAGAATTTTTATAGCGAGATAGATATGAATAGAGTAAACCGGATATTAGATAAGTTATTTAAGGACGATATTTTAATAACGGGAAATAAATTTATTGTAGAGTTGGATAATGAACGAGATAGTCTGTTTGTATTATTATATAGTTTGATAGATTAGTCTACTATTATTATTATTAATATTAGTTAATAATTATAATAGTTCTGATAATTTGTGAGTAGTAGGAGTTCTCTAAATTAAAAAGGAGTTTGAACGAAAAAAACTCTTAAACGTAGTAGTACGAAATATTAAAAAGTATTTTTTTCGTAGTAGGTTGAGCGTATAAGGACGGTAATTTAACGATAAGACTTTTAAATGTAATAGTACGGTGCGACGATATGTATTTGATAGTAAATTTATAATTGTAAGAATATAATACTACGATAATACGATTCTTGGATATAATAGAGATAGAATATTATTAATGAAAGGCTTTATATAATAATTATTGTATGGAGATAAGAGTATAATATAATGTTAATAAATAAACTGGTAAATTAAATTAATAACCGGTCGTACGAATAAATTTAATAAATAAGTTAGTAGATTGAATTAGTAGATTGTTGTACGAGTAAACTAATTACTTAATACGTAGATTTGTTATATTAGCGATACGAATGTAAATTGTCCTATTATAATGATAAGATAAAAAAGTCTATTTATATTGTTGTAGTTAAATTGTGTATATCGTTGCAATAGCCTTTTTGTCTAGATTAATCTGCTATATGCGTGCGAAAATGAAAATTGTGTTTCGCCCGAAAAGTCTTATAGGACCCTGTTTTTACCCTGATCAGGAACCCGGCGTTCTCTCTATGGAACTTTTGGAAGCTTCTATTTCTCTTCACTCGGAGTTTATATGAATTACCAACTTCCACAGAGCATGGCATCCAAAGACTTTTCCATGCCCGGCGTCGATGTGACCAGACTTGGATACACGACAGTTAGCATGTGCGTTTGGAATATCCCGAGCTGGAGACTTTCCTTCAGCTGCCCGCTTTGGAATAAACAACTTTATCCAGAATGCCAAGACGTCTTGCCCGAGTGTGTTCCATTCTTTCCCTGGAGTTGTCATCAGCCTCAACGCTCAACGAATCGCAGCTAGTATTTCCCAACTTACACTAGATACTTCCCTCTATAGGTGGTAGCATCCGACATTCGACTTCCATTTCCAACACTCACCCCCATTCCTTCCCTTTCGATGTTCAAGTTGTTGCTTTCTTCTTTTTCTTGTTCAACTTCTCCCAATCACCAGCCCCTCTTTCCCGCTCTACAAGTAAGATCCGGCCTGTCCATCCGCCATCCCGCCATTGCATCCATCCACCCATCACCGGGCAGTGCACGCATGATCTATAAGCAGCCCAGCCATTAATCCACCCACTCCAACACACCTCAGCAGCTGAACGGCTTCGACGTTTTATACACCCTCGTTCGTCCACTCTTACTCGTCAAGCCATATACGTCATATTATACCTCGATACGCAGGTACCGTCCCTTTAGACTTTGATACCATCGATTGGAGTGGGCTCGTCGACCAGTTGAGTACTTGCAACATACGCCAAGAGAACGGAAAGCCATCGCGCGCGGCCGTTGAACCCGCAGCGCTCACCCGACCACTCCCAGTCCCCACTGCTCAGCTCCCATCCGTCATAGCAGACGTACAAAGACTCGACGCTCGCGCATGATTGCTATCCCGGCCCTTTAATCTACGACATGGCCAAAAAGGCTCGCCAAAGGATTAGCTATGGTTCGTCTTTTTCGTCTTCAATCACGTTCGAGCGCAACACGGGGCGCACGGCTAACCACACTCCTACTCTGCTTCAGTTCTCGAGCTCCCAAACTCCTCACCAGGTGGCCATCGCCTCGGCGTAAATGGTCTCGCCGTCGATCGCGACAATGCTATTCTGTGAGCACACATCCTCATCCTCGTCTCCCCACCGATTTCAATCGAATCCCGTCCATGTACTGATCCAACTTGACACGACACAGCTACTCCGGCGGCCGTGATGGCATAGTATGCGCCTGGGACGTCCACCCCGACTGCATTGCCCCGACTTCCTCCCACTCCGCCGTTGTCGATACCTCATCCTCGCGCGCCAATGCCAGGCCCAAGCAGACGACCAAATTCCGTTCCCAAACACAAGCGCATACACATTGGATCAACGATCTCGCTTTAGCCCAACAACATTCCGCCGTGGTGTCCGCTTCGTCCGATCTCCTTGTCAAAGTATGGCGACCCCACGGAAGCGACGCGAAAGAACCAGCCACCATTGGCCAGCACGCCGATTATGTCAAGTGCGTTGCGACACCGTCACAGTCCACCAACTGGGTTGCCTCGGGCGGTCTCGACCGGAAAATATACCTCTGGGATTTGGCAGGCGCCGGCAAGCGACTCGAGATCGATGTCAGCGGCGAGGAAGTGCGAGAGAAGGGTAGCGTTTATGCCTTGGCTGTCAACCACTCCATTCTCGCCAGCGGCGGTCCAGAGAGCGTGGTTCGCCTATGGGATCCCAAGACGGGCAAGCGCATCACGAAATTCGTCGGTCATACCGACAACATCCGGGCCATCCTGGTAAACTCTTCGGGCGACATGGTTATGACGGCCAGTTCCGACCAGACGGTCAAGGTCTGGAGCGTCACTGCAGGCAGGTGCATGCACACACTCACCATGCACAATGACAGCGTATGGTCTCTGTTCGCCGAAGACCCTGAACTCGGCGTCTTCTACAGCAGTGATCGGTCGGGCTTGGTGGTCAAGACGGATGTCCGAGGCACCTTGGGTGACTTGGACGATGGCCTGTCCTTGGCCGTCGCACAGGAGCACGATGGCGTGAGCAAGGTTGTCGCTTGTGGAAACTCTTTGTGGACGGCGACGTCACGGTCATCGATTAACCGCTGGCAGAGCGTCGACACAAGTGCTGACATTCAGCTCCCAGGGGGATTCCGGCCTCAGAGGGCATCTGTCGTGTCAACGAGGAGCAGGGAAAGCACTTTCCAGTCTGGATCCCCAGCAGGGTCACCTACCCCCAAGCGGGAGATTCCGGCCAAGTCGATTTTGCGTATCTCGAACACCGCCTCCTTCCCGCTTGCTCTCAGCCGGGATGGGGCAGAATCGGTAGCAACACACACACGAAAATCTGAAATAATAACAGACCCCGCGGTAAGCGTAGTGGAGCCGATACACCACCTGCCGGAAGAAACGATCGAGGGCCAGTTTGGCCTGGTCAAGCACCGTCTTCTGAATGACAGGCGGCGGGTCCTGACACTGGACACGGCTGGGGATGTAGTGTTGTGGGACTTGATCAAAGTGAGACATCTCAGTTTCCCGAACCTTGTGACTGTGACTGTGAACGTGACTTATGCTGACTGTCTTGTCTCAATTAGTGTAAACCCATCAAGAGTTTTGGAAAGAGACATTTGGAGGATGTAGAACCCGAGGTCAACACCCTAGAGGCCGTGGCTCCATGGTGCTCGATAGACACTAGCTCGGGAAACTTGACCGTGGTTCTCGAGCCATTCAACTGTTTTGACGCCGAGGCGTATGCCGATGAACTCACACTGGAAGAGCCCGTGGAGTTCCGGGAAGATCAGAGGAGTATGCTTCATCACCCATTGCTGTCACCTTGGATTGTGCTAACCCTTCACAGTAAATCTTGGAAAATGGATTCTACGATATCTTTTTGCAAACCTAATAGATGAGGAGATACGACGCGATGAAGCACACAGACACAAGCTGAACGAAGTATTACAAAAACGGGCAGCCGTCGGGAGGGTAAATCCTGGGCTATCGATATCAATCCCTCCTCCGCCGGGAGGCTTCGACTCGCAGGTTGCGACGCCGCGGGCAAATGGCTCTCGGTTCCCTCCTGCAACACCAGGGTTCGCAATCGGACTTGCTACGCCAGGCTCGCCCATGGGACCAGGAGCGGACTTCGGAACGCCGCTCAGTCCCCTCGACAGGTTCTCGTCGCAAGTTTCGAATAGACAATCCGCAGAACGAGTCGACTACTTTTCAGACGCCATCCATTCACCAGACGCAGACGCAAACAAGACAGCACAAACTCCCGCGCCGGTTGCAGAGTCTCGACCTTCAGAAGATAAGGCCGGAAAGACGTCGACTGAGAATGGAAAGGAGAAGGACAAGGAGAAAGATAAGGATAAGGAAGTTAAGAGCCCTAGCACGCCGTTTGGAAAGAAATTCCGGATGAACATGTCATTTGGCGGCAAAAAGCTCGGTCGCTCAGCTTCCAATGCCGTCGCCGATAAGCCAGCCGTGGTGGACGAAAAGGCTGAGGAGTCCGAGTCCTCTTCAAACCACGAGAAGGAGTTCGCCGATAGCTTCCACGGTGTGATCCAGAAGATCCACAACGAGTACGACAAGCAGCTGACCGAAAATCCCGACATGGTGGTCGAAACACGCATCTGCCCCAGCCTGCCCAACGACACGCCAGTGCTCAAACTGCCCAAGGGCACCAAGGTGATCATCCAGGAAGAGACGTCGGGCGGTTCAGCCGAGCTGTATCGGGGGACCGTGGAGTCGGTGGGCGCCGATGTGGACATTATCGAGCAAAAGGGCCCCCAGTGGCTGGGCGAGGTCCTGCTGTTGAACGTCATCCCGCCCAAAGATCCCGTCAAGGTGTCGTTTGTGCTGTACCCGTGGCAGGACACGCTGCCGGCCATCACGGTGGCGGACGGGAACAATCGCCTGAATGCGAATAGGATGCTGAGGGTGAAGAAGATTCTGGCGTACGTGGCGGAGAGGATCGATCCGCCTGCCGACCCGGAGAACCCGGACCCAGACGCGATGAAGCCGGAGGAGTACTTGGAGCTGTACTGCAATGAACAGGTGAGTCTAACCAAACCCTACTGCCAAACTGGGTGGCTGTTGCTGTGCTGACATGAACAACCAAAACCAGCTCCTGCCAAACACCATGAGCCTCGCAACCCTCCGCGCGCACGTCTGGAAGGGCGGTAATGATGTTGTCCTCCATTACAAAGCCAACGGAAAGAAGGAGATTCTGTTCCCCTCGGCGCCATCCCCTAGCGTTACCGATGGCGGCCAACGCCAGAGTCAGGAGTCCCCATCAGCAGCCGGGACAGCAGCCGGTCAGGGGCAGATCGGCCAAGCTGTGGCAGCAGCAGCTTAGGAAGATGAGGCTGTCAGGCAGGAGAGTTCGTGGACGTCCCTGGGAGGATTTGGTTATTATTAATTCGTGCCGTCACTGCACTACCTGTCATGATTGGACAGTGCGTGACTTATATCTCTTGTTTTTATCTTGGAGTCAGCGTGTTTGTACATGGTGTTTTTTCTTCTTCTTCCCGCTTCTCTTATCTCTATCCATTCTGCCCTCTCAGGTGTTTCGAGAACTTGTTGGTTATGGAGATCGAGAAAGCGTTTGTTCGACTCTTAGCGGGTATTCTTATATAGTACAGTAAGGGTTGTTGTACATAGGGGTGTAACTTGACTGTCGTTACTCCCACTGGGGTATCTTGAACTCTATGTCTATGTATGCTGTTCTTCTCGCTCGTTCATCCCGTCTGTTTCGATGTCGAAGATTAATGACACCGAGCTTATCCCTTTTTTTCTCCAAGACCGTGCAGCAACGAACGCTTTTTCCTCTCCCCAGTAACGCTCCAAAACCCAAATAACCACACCCTTCCTTAGAGCGACAGCTCCCCACCACTCCTCTTCTTCCTCGTCGTGCCCTCAAAAGCATTAACAACACTCTGATAACTCCCCAAGAAAATCGCTCCTCCGATACTAATCCACATCACCCTCGGTCCAATCCCACTAAAGAACGGCCTGATCCCACTCCCAGTCCTCTCCTTCCCATCCCTCCAAATTTTTCTTATCACACTAGCCACTCCCTCCCTCCTCTCGCTTAACATGATCCTCGTCTTAAGCACATCCAAAGGCGTCGTCAACGCCGCCGCGAACCCGCCCGCCAAGCTTCCATACAACGCGCTCTCGGGGGCACTCACGTCTTTGTCGTCTTTGCCCGTGGCCGAATCCCCGAAAAGCCCTCGGCCGGTTTTGCGGCGTCGTTCGCGTCCCCATTTCTTGAGAGATTCCCACAGGGGAAATTGTAACACGGTAAAGGGGACTTCGCGCATGACGGTTACTCCCCAGCCGCGGTATAATTCGCGCCATACACCCGTGAGACCGATCGTACCCCGCTGGTGCAAGATGTGCAGCAAACTGCTCAAGCTCGACCCGCCATGCTGACCCGCTTGCGCGCGCTGCTTAATCACCTCCGTCGGCACTCTTATCGCGCACGCAGCTATCTCTCCCAACGAAGCGGCAATACCGTGCGTGACTCCCGGACTCAGCCCCCCACCTGTCCCCTTCCCCTTTATATCCCCCTCCAGCGTATGTATCGAACCCGTTACTAGCGAAGAAGGAGCGAGAGCAGATTTGGTAGCCTCATAAGTAACAAAGAAAAAAGCAGCGCCAGGCGCAGAGCCGATGACGCAGGATCCTACGCCGCGGTAGATGCCGCGGAAGCCGCCGGACGCAAAAAAGCCTTGGGCGGATTGGAGACGGGTTTTGAGCGTGTCGAGAGGGAAGAGCGAGAGGTCGACGGTGGTGCCGGCGAGGGCGCCGGCTAGGAGGGCGGTTTGGAAGGGTGGTGGGGAGGATTGGGTGGCCATTTTTGCGGGTTGTCGCGAGGTTACTGATTTGACCGTGTTTGGAGAGGTGTCGAGGAGGATCGGAGGGAGGGGAGGTTGGAGTTGAGGGAAGGTCGCGATGTTTGGTAGGGTCGGCGACGGTGGTGGGCGCGCGCAATGGCTACTGGATGTGACTCGATTGGGATAGTCGAGGTTATCGGTTCGGTTTGGGGATGCTGATAAGGACTCAATGTCGTCCAGACAAACCGTCGACCAAGTTTGCGAGGAAACCAATTGAACGTCTTAAGCTTTCGTCTCTCAAGAAGCAATTGGCGTCGAGAAAATTGTCCACGCAGGTCGACGGTAGTTGTCCTCGGCAAGATGGTCGGAGCTATTTTCTGGAGATTTGCTTTGCGACGGTGGCATCGGACGGCAGGAAACGGGGTCGCATTTCGTGACGCACTATCGAGGGACCTCCGGCAGGCAAAGGCCGGCCGAAAGGTGGGGCCGATTGAGCCGTGGTGGGGGTGGTTTTGGATTGTTAGTGAGAGGCTTGGGTAAGAAATTCAGAGTGACATACAAGGAGATGGAGGGAAGAGTAACCGATGAAGTCAGCAAAGTCAATGGTGAGTAAAGCTGGGATGGTTACACAATAATTGGCGACAGTACATTACTATGGGACGGTAAACTCGAAGCACAAGGAGACGTTCTAGCTCGAAGTTTACCATCCCACAATGAAGTGCACAAGTCCCTTGTTAACATTTCGTTATGCGTCAGCGACACAGCGCAATGCTTTATTGGTGATCAATAACACCGATAACATATCACCACGTGCCTCCCCAACCAACGTCAAGGCATCAACCCCAACTTCAAATGCATCGCGATCACACAACAATGGGTTCTTTCTTTGACAAGACTCGTACAATTACTCCAACAAATACTCGTACACCACCCAGTATGGCCATATCAAGTTATCGGTAGTCCGCCATCCCCCTACACCTCAGAGCAAATAAAAACCACCCCCCTCCCTCCCTAAAGCAAAAAAAAAAAAAAGAAACGACCGTAAGATCGTGTCATCAAAGGTCGTAATCCTCATGATCATAACCATAAAGCCTCATCGTCTCAGAAAACCAACAACAAAACTCTACACCCCTCGCCCCTCCGCTTACTCGTCATCCTCCTCGTGGTCGTCGGCATACTGCACCCCCATGTCCATAAAAATGGTGGTGCGCCTGGTGTCGGCGCAGGCCACCGCGGCCTCGACGGGCGACAGCATATCGTGGCCTTGGGCCCAGTGATCTCCGCCCGGCGTACCGGGATTCTTCTTCTTGGGGCTCTCGACCCGAGCCCGCGCCATGCCTGTTTGTTCGTCTCGTTAGTTTTCTTCCATCTCGATATACTCATATCGCTTGATATGAGTTGTTTGTTTTTCATCTTACCGCTGGCAGCTTCAGCCTCGTACGGGCTCATAATCGGGTAGTACCCGAATTCTGTGGTGGTGGCGGCCGGGTTGGGCGCCGGGGGCACGTTACCGGGCTGCGCTTGCAGTCTCGGGGGCGGGAGAGAAGAAAGATCGAAATAGCCGGGCTCGGTAGGGTGGCCAGCTTGGCCAGCCCTGGCCGAGACACCGGGGGAAAGAAATCGGGACGGCAAACCAACTTCGGTTTGCTGCTGCTGCTGCGACGGTCTCGGACAAGATCCAGTCGGGGGGCCCTGGAAAGGGTGACCCTGTCTTCCATTATGGGCTTTAATGCCCGCACACCGCTCTCTGGCTGGCGTGTCCCAGTTGTGGTCTTTTTTTCAATATCAGTCAGCTCCATTCGTTTTCAAATCAAATCATTCACGGGACGAAACTCACGAAAGCCCGGAGGCTGGTTATACCCATATGGGTTGGTCGGGTTCAAGTGACCCTTGAAGACGTCATCTGCGGTCCGATTAGTATTTGTCAACATGTCGAACGGAGTAGAAATGACAATCTTACCTTCGAAAGGGGGAGTCTGGACGGGTGGGCGGCTCGAAGAGCTCGCCGGGTGCCCCTCGGGCGACCGGGAAGCCTGGGGCTGGGGGGCAGTGGGAGGGGAAGAACGAGACGAAACGGCCTGGTTCAACGACATGGTGGGCCTCGAACCCGATGCCGACGGGCGCCTGTGGTCCTGAACTTGCCGCTGAGCGGACTTGGGAGGAATGGGGGGAGGGAGCGGCGACGATGGTCCCGGGAGGGAAAAAGTCGGCTGGCCCATATGTTGGCCGCCAGAGGGCGGCCGAACATCTCTGGGAGGTTGCCTGGCAGGAGGCAGGACAAACCCTCTCGGGGGAGCTTGCTGGGGGAAGCCAGCAGTCCCGGTACGTGACCTGCTCGGGCGGCCACTGTCGAAGCCCGGTTGGGCGAAAGGGGGGTTGGGGGGCCGAAAGGCCGGGGGCATGGCGGGCATGGGCGGGACCGACTCCATGCCATGGGGCCTTTGCGGCCGGCTGGGGGTCCGGCTTCTCTGGCGAATCGCCAGGGCCGGAGCCGCCACCTGCTCAGGGCCTCGAGCTTGGCCTTGGGCTTGGGCGTCGGGGCGGGGGTTGCTCGTCGCCCTGCCTCGAAAGGTAGGGAAAGGTCCACCGCCTAAAGCCAGTGTTAGCTTACATCACTAGCGATGAACGATTCTCTGCTGAGACGAGGTTGATGGAGTTCTGAACTTACCAAGGATTCCGTCCATGTCTTCGATCTCCTGCAAGACCGCGGCGCGTGACGGGGCGCTCATCTCTGTTTATTGTGTCAGAATTCGGTGAACTCAAGATAGGATCTAGCGGGGCTCAGCAGGACTATCCAGCGTTGGCTGTTCCTTACCTTTCTTGGGTGGTGCCATTTTGACTGCCACTCGAGTTAGCGTTGCGGAAAGAGAAAACAACAGGCGGGGCAGAAAGGGTTGCGAGGTTATGGAGGATTTTGGTAGTGAAGAAAACCTGGGAGCTGGGCTTGACTGGAAAGTGAGGGAGGTGAAGGGCTGACTGGAAAGTGAAGGAGGCGAAGGGCTGGTTCTCGACTTCTCGAGAGCTGGCAGACTCCGACTTGAATTCTTGTCGCAAGGAAGAAGAAGAAAAACTTACGTGAGATTGTTGTTGTGAGTCGAAGTGATCTTTGCAATCAAGAGAAGACTGCGACGCAAGATTCGTTGGGGGAAGAAGAAGTCTTGTGCAGAAGTCTGGGAGTTCGCGGTTCGAAAAGAAGAAGAAATCTGAGAGGGTTGCTCAGGAAGTGACGGGGTTTTATTTACAAATCTGAACGCGGCTCGTCTGCTCAGGTTTCTAATCACTCCAGGTTCACTGTCCTCACAAGATCGGATGGAAAATAGCAGGAAGGCAAGAGCTCGATTTGACAAACCTTGGACGCGTCGTGTAGTGTCTACACGCAACCTTTGGTCTAGGCTTATCTCTGGTTCAAGAGTTCGGATGAGAAGGAAGGAGCGCCAGCTATTTTGTTTGTTTGCTAACGCACCATAATCACTCAGAGTCTCAGGTTCATCTCAAGGTTTCTGGGCCAGCTTTTCTTCGTATTGTCTGTCCTAAGGCCGCGAGTCGTCGAAGAAACCCAAAGTGGACAGTCCAATACCGGTCACTCTAATTTGAAAATGCCGTAACAGAACTCACATATGCCTTTCCTGAGGTCAGAAACACAGAAATCTGAGTCTGTGTGGGGTTTTTGAATCAGCAAGATGTCTCTGATTATTTTCGGAATGTGTACTGAACATGAATTTATTCGTGAGATCATTCACCGAAGGTGTAATCTGTTCGACGTGTTCGGTTTTATTCACTCGGGCAGGTGCAACCTGGAAACGACCTCCAGTCGAGGGCACCAGTTCAAGGCACCTTCCTTTTTGCGATCGAGTATTTGTGAGTGAAGGGATCCAGGTTCTAATTCGGCTTTGTCCAACTGACGCCAACTGCCGCCAATTTTCACGCCCTTGCAACTCAGGTTTCTCTGTTCCAGCGAACGCATCGAATATTCGACACCGACTGCTCAAATCTGAGGGCAAGACGTAGAAATCATGAAAGAAAAGCATCGAGGATAAATATCGGATCTTGATTCAAGTATGGGACCCTGGTGTGAATGTCCTTTCGGTGGCCCTTGATCCTCGTTGCACCCTCGGTTCTCCTTATCCTATCTTAAGCACCTGGAATAATACTGAGAGTCACCGTGCTCATATTCTCGATAGGACTGCAGTTTTGTAGCTGCTGATGGGACACTTCGAAAGCCTGAGCGATGTCTATTCCTTCTCTAATTGTAGTGTTGTTCATTTCATGCATGAACCACCCCATCTCAACGGTCGAGTGTCCTCCAGGAACAGGACCATAAATACGGGGCCTGGATGCCATAGCTGCACCTTATCTCATCCTTAATGCAAACTGGGAGGATCTATCTTCATCTACATGGTCACCGGCGCTCCTACCATTGAAACCGAGCTGCAAACTACATCGGAGGTAACTAAAGGACGTCACTCACCTTGCCACTCTCAGGGAATTGAAGTCAGCTCACCGCTTAGAGGGCGGCATGCGCAACAACAAAACAGAGTCGTTACAGAGCCAGCAAGGGCGACGGTCGGCGCATTCTCGCAGAGATCGGCGCTTACATCGGTGCTCCGGGG
Source organism: Neurospora terricola FGSC 1889 (assembly GCA_009805285.1). Lineage (NCBI taxonomy): Eukaryota > Fungi > Ascomycota > Sordariomycetes > Sordariales > Sordariaceae > Neurospora > Neurospora terricola. Next base: position 84,679 of record RANZ01000063.1, on the reverse strand, counting down.
AGTCTCACCGGCTGCTATTCAGAATGACGCTTCGAGCACCAGGACATCTGACTCGAGCTATGGATTCATGTAACATAGTTCCAAACGAATGGTCCTGTCAAGACCGGCTAGTAGTGTTGTAAAAGTAAACTTGGCATTCCATATATTGTTTTCAGACGCACACGAGCTACTGACTTCGAGTTTCTGAGACTAGATAACATCTGAGTAGGGAGTGCGCTCAGGGCAGTTTTTAACAGCTTCTATCACTCTAGCTTCCTCATGGAATAATCAAGGAATCTCAACGTTAGCAGTCATTCTAACGGCATTACATAATGACAACAAGCAAACAGTTTTCAACTTGCCATTTGGGACGGACACTGATTCTAAAACTCCGAGTGGCATCTTGGTGTCGGGTGCGTGAATCCATTTCGTAAGGTGAGGTGAGTGACGTTCCAAGAGACAGAGCGCAGGAGATTCGCTGTGTTCTTGCGGATTTTGGATTTTCTCACGAGCATATGCCGTTCTGACGAAGAAAGGAAAGCGCGACTTTTCGAATCGCTTCATTCAAGTTTAGATCACCCTCAAATACTTTGGGCAGGTAGCTTGTTCTCGTGGGCGATGCCTTCCGTTCCCTACGATAATCGCAGAGTACTCACCCATCGCACTATCTCCATACTGCTTTTTCAAATACTCCTTCTCTTCTCCACGAGGAACAGTCTTGCGCTCGTCGCTTCCGCTTTTCTTGGATCATTGGCTACGAAGAAGAAAGTCAGACTCGGCACAGTCTGGACCAAAACACATAAAGCCGACTTGTTTCCCATTCGAGTCTCAGCTCAAACCTTTTCATCATCCACACATTTTTCAATATCATTGCACTACCAACTTGCTTATTGGAAAATTTTACGGGCATCACAATCGTTGCAACTATCATTCGCTCTCCCATTCCCCAGGACTTGTCGGAAGTTTATTCTTGGATATCGCAATGCTACTTCCAACATCATCACGTACCTCCCAAACTCTGCAGCAGACCAACAAAAATGCCGCCATTCCTCAGTCACGGCCGCCGTCTCCGCTCCGGCTCCCGCCACCGCCCAGCCCACATGTCCAGTCGAAGTTCATCAAGATCGCCTCCGCCGCCACCGACACGGTCGGAGTACGAACAACGCGAAAGAAACTTCGTCCTTTCGACAGCTGATTACAATTTCTGGATGACGCAAACTGAACCGCTTACGCAACTGGGCGAGGAACAAGAAAAGCTGGAGTTTGCCATGCAGAACATGTCGTTTCGGATGTGGGGGGAAGACTTGAGGATGGGCTTTACCGTGTGTATGGCGTGGGTTCCAAGGAGTTCGTCAGACGATGGGGAATCGGAATACAAATTGGAAGAGATGAGTAGGCAGATGGTGGAGCTGGATAGGGCTTTCTTGAGAGAAGGGTTGGTAGAAGAACAACGCCAAAGAAGCCAAGATGTCCATCCTGCGGTTGAGGATGAGGGTGCCGTTTTTGAGCCGGACTACGAAGGAAAGATCACAGCCATTCTTGGGAAGCAGGAGGTTTGGGCGAAGGAGTTAGACAATCTCCCAATTTCACGCCAGCTGGCGCGCCAGATGCTCAGGGAACGAGAGATCGACTTGGCGAAATGGGACCGGGTTTTGACGTCTGATACACATGAGAAGGTATCTTGTGCATTAGAAATGGCGTTACGTCCAATCTATATGATTAAATGGAAGTTTGTTTATCAACTCTGTCCACCGGGATGGAATGTTTCGTCGGCTTAAAAAAGGATCCTTAGATATTCGCAATATTATATCCCGTTCCCATTCCCGTAACGACCTGGTTGTATAAGGTTCGGTACTTACCCCGCTTATTAAACTTACCTATTATACTAGAGTACCGCACCGACGACCTGGAAAACGAGAACGCGCCGAGGGCTCGTCTGATACTGTGTGTTCACCGACATGGCCGCAAGCTTGGGCCGGGTAATGGGAACAAAAATGGGGAGAGTTAAGTTCTATCAGCAACCAAGATGTGAGGGAGCGGTGATTGCGACTTCAGAGAATGCTCAGAGGCCCGGACTGAGCCAGACGAGGAGCAGTGGTGTTACCAATAAGCGAAGTTCGGTGTGTTCTGCTTCGAAGGTGTATTTGTACCTCAGTATGTATACGCAGCGTAGAATGTCTTTTGTTAGCTGTATTGTCTCAGGATATAATACAAGAGTTCCGTACCGTTATGTGTGTAGTCACACGAACATCGTCCTGTGACATAAAAGGGGGTCTTCACGAAGACAGTAGTGGCCGAATGGGCTGCAAGTTGAGGGTTTTCTGCACTCTAAACCAGCAATTCATTACTTAGCTCTCTGAAGATGAGTTGCTCGAAACTAGTTTTGAGTGTTTCGGGACCTGCCTCCAAATACATCGTTGTATATGATGTCGGCTTCGTTCCACTGATACCCTCCATAACCGGACCACAGGCTATCATGTCATCCATCCCTCGAAACCCTCCCCCCGCCGCATGCATATGTCATTTGTCACCCCTCGCATATACCTACTACCAATTGATAGAAACCACGATAACGCCCGAGGTGGTACAGATATGTACCATAGAGTACATAGCCTTGCATCCGTACGGACAACTTGTAGAGAACCACGGAACGTAGACAACAACAACAACAACAACATATAACAACTTATGACAAGAGACCTAGCTACGGAGAGGAGAGGGTAAAAAAACGGATCCAAAAAGTTCCTGGATGTGAAATGAGAAAGGCTCACTGATCACAACTAACAAGAGTATGAACTACTTACTACTGTAATATCCTCAACAGCAAGTCACTGGACCATCATGTCTACCACTACCACTACCCCGACGACCACCACCCCCAAAGATGGTCCCAAAGATGGCACCAAAACCATCCTCATCAAAAAACTCCATCCAACATTCGGAGCAGAGATCGCCGGCGTCCAGTGGAGGGACGACGGCGTCGTCATCAGCGAGGAACAGATTCAGGAGCTTAGAGATGCTGTGCACAAGGCTAGTCCACCCTTTCCTCTTCCCCTTTCCCCCAAAGACCCCGTAACTTATCAACAACAACTCGCCACAGTACGGCTTCATCCTCCTCCGCGCCACCCCCCTAACCGACTCCACACACGTCTCCTTCTCCCGCCTTTTCGGTGGTCCACTAGACGATATCTCCCGCTTCCTCAAACCCGGCCGACGCCTCCGGTATTCCCACCTCGAGCTCTTCGACGCCGGCAACCTGGACGACAACAATGAAATCCTGGACCCTTCATCTCCACGAGCAATGCTACTGAGGGCCAACTCGCTGTTCCATTCTGATTTGGCGTACAACCCGCGTCGGTCGAGCTATTCGTTGTTAAGAGCCGTGGAACTGCCTCCCCCGGAACTGGGAATGGGGGGAAATACGGAGTTTGCGGATAGTAGGACTGCGTGGGAGGAGTTAGACTCGGAGGTGAAGAGGGAACTGGTGGAGAGGGATTGGACGGGGGTGTACAACGCTGCTCACTCTAGAAAGCAAGGGGCACCTGAGTACTTCGCCCATCTAAACGTAGACGAAGGGCCGGTGTCGAGGCATAAGGTTGTGCAAGAGCATGTGGAGAGCGGGAGGATGAATTTGGGTGTGGGGGCTTATTTGTGGCAGTTGGAAGATGGGGAGGGGAAGACGGTTCCGGGGTCGGAGGAGGTTGTGAGGTTTCTGAATGAGCATGTGGCTAAGGAGAGGTTTGTGGCGAGCGTGAGGTGGGAGCAGCCTGGTGATTTGGTAATTTGGGATAATAGGGCTGTGTTGCATCGCGCGGGTGAGTTTAAAGGGGTGGGTAAGTATAGGAGGGATATGAGGAGGACGACGGCGTTTGATCAGGGCCCGACGGCTTGGGGACTTAATGGCGAGGGAGCACCGTTGCCTACGCTAGAGAGTATAACGAAGGAGAAAGGGCTGCCGTCGACGCAATGGGCTGATGTTCAGAGTTGAGATGTGATGGGAAAGGTGAGGGTTTGTTTCGTAATTTCTATCGTGGTGAATATCCTCCTTTGATTGTATTACACTTGGTCAATGTTGTTTGAAACGCAAAGGTTTGATTATGTCTGTATGTTAATTTCTCCTTTGAGAAACAGAATGTCACCATTGCTCTTTAAAGAGATACTACACCTATCAGCTTCAGAGCCCATGACATTCGTGATAATTGACAGTCTCCCCCACTGAAAAGAGAAGCAAAACACGGAATAGGGGCCATACCGGTCTAAGTCTGATGACAAGAAGCGGTTTCGCTTGTGCAGTCGCAATGTCTTTGTCCAGCCGTTCACCAGGCATTCATTCAATAAGAGCAGGGGCAGTTCGGTCCATGATCCCAGAACCAGTACTTTACTTGTCCAGCCCGCGAGCCTTGACAAACCTATTGATTTGCTCCCGAGTGTTCTTGTCATTGTACTGCTCATGGCACTCATAAAAGGATATCAACTCCTGCGTGCAGTCCACCATTGCCTCAATGTCAATGTTACTGTCGGAGAGCCATGCAGCGAATCGGTGAACCTTTGCCATACGTGGGTTCTTATTCCCTTCGGCAGGACCTTCTCCGGCTGGTGACTGCGGCGGAAGCATAGCTTGCAATCCAGAAGAAGACGACTGCTGGGGAAGACCGGGCACAATCTGGCCACCTCCGGCCATCATTGCAGCACGTGCCTGAGCTTGGGCCTGTGCCTGAGCCAAGGCTGCTGAAGCGGCTGCCAGTCCCGAATTCGACGCGGCTGTTCCAGGGAGACGACCACTGGGATCCTGACGCAACACCAGAGCCAAGAGAATGGCTGTCAAGGCTATAACATGTGGTGGGTAGAGTAGCGGCAGATCCGTCATGTAATGGTCGTTGATGACGGACCAGGCAAGGTTGACGTCCTCTTGTGCCAGACCAAGTTCCCCTTGTAAGCTGGTGAGGGTACGGTAGGGCGAATGGACGATGAGATGCGAGCTCATTTCCGAAATAAGGTAGAACTCGCACTCTCCTATCCTTGCCACTTCTGTCTGGGATTGGAAGTCGGTAGGCCAAAAGCCGCGGGCCTCGTTAGCCATAAGCCGAATGTGCTGGGGACATTCCTCCATCTTGCAGGCCAGATATAGGGCGGTCACGAGAACGTGGTGGGGATTGGTGCGCCGGATCTCGACTTTGGTGTAGAAGCGCTTGATGTAGACTTGGGCGGTGGCCAAGGCCTGCTGTCGGAGCCCCATGCGCTTACCGATACGGTTGATTTCTAGAGAAGAACCGAAGTATGTTGGCGACTCTGTTCATCGGACAGACGGACGGACGGATGGACGGGTGGACGGGGTAGGGGACATGGAGAGATACGACGAACGTTGGTTGAAGTAGATGTTCAGATGGCGCAGTTGCGGGAGAGGAAACGAGGCCACCAAGTTGGGATCTTCAGCCTCTAGCTTTGCGCGCATAGCGGCGAGCTCATCTTTGGTAAACAGCCAGTGTTTGCGCTGGGTAGATTCCCAGTAGTTGGCCGCCATGGTGATGGTGTCGACTAGGTGTGTCTAGCTGTGTCCTTCCCAAGGCGCTGGCAGACATGAAAGTCCGCTTGGCCTGTAGGAGATGTTCTGGGTCGCGCGTTTTTGACGGTCGGAAGAAGTGTAATCATATGTAATAGAAGAGGTCTCGGACCGTTTTGCGACACACCGCTATCCAAGACCTCGGAAAGCCTTCAGCTCACTGCTCCGATTTGGTGTTGGTCAATGTTGAACGGGAAGAAACATTACGTGATGGCTTGCGATCGGATGGACACCGCGAACGTGTCAGTGATAAGATAAACCGATAAGATTGGCGATAAGATATGCACAGAGCTGACCTCGGCTCGAGGCACTTTAAAGAGGCCCACATTCTGTGACAGGGCTGGCGAATCAGGGAGACGGTGAAAGAATGCCACTCGAAGCCAGCTGGAGCCTTGTTGCTTGCAGTGTTTGAAGTGGATGCAGATGGGTGGAGTCAAGAAGCTGCCAAATGCCCGCCGGACGGCAAAGGTACTCGACCGAGTTAACAACCAGGTCCAAAGTGAGGGCAAGCATTCCATCCTCTTGGCTTTGTTAACACTTTTGAACATGTTTCAGGTGTTCGAGGCTATGAAAAGCACTCGGGCCAAGCTAATATGGGTTATCTCGAGACTGTTCAATGCTGTCGATGTTGTGTTACCCCGACCCAAAATAAAGGCCAACAGAAGATAACAGACAATCCACTATCGAGGTCACACTCACACCACTGAGACCACTCCCGATACAGATCCGCTTTTTTCTTACTTGTAAATGTCACGTTCACCACTTCGGCCACTCGCACCACTTCCCCTCCATTGTCTCCTACATATTATCAACAAGTCTCGAGTCTCAAAAGAGAGGATTTGGTTGAATGTTGTGGAGAGCAACAGGTGCAAGGTGAAAAGGTGCTTGAAAAAGGATGGATAGACAGTGACACACGCCCGTCCCCAATCAGTGGCTTGGCTCCAATCTCTTTTCACGAAAATGACTTCAATTTTCCCCTTGAAAGTTTGAGATCCCTTTTTGCATCTGCTGCGAGTCACTGAGCGCCCGTCATTGTTGCTTCCACTTCTGTGACAAGGGCATACGGCTACTTCTTACATTCAGTACACTGCATTGCATTTTGCAACGTCTTCGAATTTCTCTTCATCTCATTTTCCATTTCTATCGATTGGACGGTCATTGAACCTCTTGCTCCCTGCCCTACGTCATACCCAATCGATTACACCAAACAGATACTAGAACCCTTTTAGACTTGGGCGGTATCGTTTTCTGCCATTTCTGACCACTCCCGACCTTGACTATCGGCCCCCCGAGCCTCCTGCGTACCACACCCGACGCTCAGCTGCGAGCCAGCACTGCACATAAGTAGCAGATACCCCACGGCAGGAACGGAAAGAATTGAAAAATAACCACCTACTGCGCTGCGCTGCACTTCACTTGCATTGCACTGCGCCGTACCTTACCTGAACTTTACCGTATCGACGACCTCCAATTCTTATCGTGCACCGAACTTGCATTGAACGCTCCCGTCGTCTGGTCCCTTCTCCGCGCCGACCCCTCCCCCGCCGTGCGCAAATTCCCGAAAACAACGCCGACCATCTGCGCATGCCGCGTTGGATGATGATAACCCGACAGCGGGAATGAAGGTTTCCAATGTGGTCGCAGAGCTCGAAGCCGGCATGGACGAATCGCAAAACCAGCGGGACAAGCGCGTCGAGGAATTGTGGACGAAGCTAGATCCCCAGCGCCATGGAGAGCTCGACTTCAAGGGGCTGCAGAAGGGGTTGAGGAGGATTGATCACCGTGAGCCAATTGCCAATGCGATTCGCTATGCGCATCTTTACTGACACCAAAGCGCTCGTCTTTCTGTAGCCATGAAAAATGCCGACAACATGCTCAAAGATATCATCAAAGTCGTGGACACCAGCGGCGACGGCAAGATCCAATACGAAGAGTTCCGCGTTTTCGTCGAGACCGCCGAGCGCCAACTATGGCTGCTCTTCCGTTCTATCGATCGCGACGAGGATGGCCGGCTTGACAAGAACGAGCTGCGCGGCGCTTTCAAGAAGGCCGGCCTGACCGTATCCAACAAGAGGCTATCGGGCTTCTTCGACGAGGTCGACATGGACCACGATGGCTACATCAGCTTCGACGAGTGGCGGTAAGTCACCAATTTTCTTTCATAAAAGAGACCTGAGAGCGAGACGAGAACAAGAAGAAGAGGACGACGAAAAAGAAGTGGATCAAAAGTAAACAAACCGACCCACTTGAAGCTGGGGAAGCCGGGGAATCGCCAACTTTTCACCAGTTCCACTCGCCCAATTTAACCCTGTAATCCCAGCTAGCGACCGAGTCAAAGTCATTTTGACTTTGCGCGCGTGCTAAAAAGGCTGCTGCAGTGTTGTCTGCCCCTATACGCATCGCCGGGTCTTGGGAAGTCGAGTGAATGAGAAGACGGAAAGAGGTCGAGCGAGTGTTTGCTTCGGTCACACGAGAGACGAGAGAACCTTGAGAACCCGTTGGCTGACCTGAACTCTCTGTCTGATAAAAAAGGGACTTTCTCCTGTTTATGCCCACCACCCACGACCACGACCACCACGCCTCTGCACTTGAAGCCGCCCTGTCCTTTTACTCCTCCATAGTGACTGTCAATGCAGAGGGCGACTCCCTCGTCAGCGAAGAGACACTTGAGGGTCTAGGTACGACTGGCTTCCTTCTCAACGCTCTTTTTGGTACTCTCTTAAAGATTGCCAACCCGGGCGCTACTACTACTCCTATTTCTCAGTCGCCCGCACCAGACTCAAAATCACCACTCTCCTCACCCTCATCTCACTCTTCCGACGGCACCGCCGAGCCTGGTGTTGGGGCAAGCATGGCGCCGTTCAAAGTCGCACCCGTCAGTGCCGCCACCCCTGAGCAAGTGTTAGCAGAAAAGGCGGCCTATGGCCAAATTATCAAGCAGATGGAGGGCGCGGTGCAACACGACCTCCGCCAAGAATCCGATATCAGCCTGGAGGATGAGGAGGTCGTGAAAAGCGGACTGACAGAGTTACTACCCGACGCAGGTTACTTCCTCGCCGGTGCCGTCTCAGGTGGAGTGTCGCGCACTGCTACTGCGCCCCTCGACCGTCTCAAAGTCTTCCTCCTAGTCAACACAAAACCAAAGTCCACCGTCGCAGTCGAGGCTGTCAAGAGCGGCCAGCCTCTCAACGCTCTGCGCAATGCAGGTAGCCCCATTTACGATGCCATCAAGACGCTATGGCGGGCCGGTGGAATCAAGACCTTCTTTGCAGGTGAGTTGAAACCGAAATCCTATGAACCACGCCCGGGTCTCCCGGAGATACCCCATTCGGGACTAACAGACTCATAGGAAACGGGTTGAACGTTGTCAAGATTATGCCGGAATCGGCCATTCGGGTAACTAGCCTCACCCTGCCTGTTGAGAGGCTTCTTAAACGTTCGGTGCTAATGCTCGGCTAGTTCGGCTCTTATGAAGCCTCAAAACGGTTTCTTGCGGCCTACGAGGGCCACGACGATCCGTCACAAATAAGTACTGTGTCCAAATTCGTCGCTGGCGGCATGGGCGGTATGACGGCCCAGTTCTGCGTTTATCCCATCGACACTCTCAAGTTCCGGTTGCAGTGCGAGACCGTCGAAGGAGGCCCCAAGGGTAATGCCCTCCTCATTCGTACGGCCAAGAAAATGTGGGCGGACGGCGGTCTCCGTGCAGCATATCGAGGTCTCGGTCTCGGCCTCATCGGCATGTTCCCCTATAGTGCCATCGACATCGGCACTTTCGAGTTTCTCAAAAAGTCGTACAGGCGCGCCAAAGCTAAGTACTACGGCGTGCACGAAGACGATGCGGCGCCAGGAAACGTTGCTCTGGGCGTTCTCGGAGCATCATCGGGAGCATTAGGTGCCACAGTGGTGTATCCGCTCAACGTCCTTCGAACAAGGCTCCAGACTCAGGGGACAGCGATGCACCCACCCACATACACCGGTTTTGTGGATGTCGCAACGAAAACAGTCCGTAACGAGGGCTTCCGTGGTCTTTACAAGGGCTTGACCCCAAATCTGCTCAAAGTAGCACCGGCTCTTAGTATCACCTGGGTCTGCTATGAGAACATGAAGACGGTTCTTGACTTGCACTGATCGGACACTCTGGGGGCAGGGTTGGCAACCTGTTGTTGAACACCGTGAGTGGTTACCATTTCCGAACCACGATGCGAATTATGGCAGTGTGGCAGCTGCTCAGCAATGCTCCCAACAGGCACTAATGGGAGACTCGCAACATTCACATACATATATATATGTTTTGGCTTACATCCCAAGCCACAACTCACTCCCTTCTCGCTCGTGGATACACAACCTGGCTCCTAAATGGCATTTACTGGAGCTTAGCAGAGGTCATACCCAGCCGGGATTCAGACCGTACCCACGAAGATGTGTACACGCAGCGTGGCGGCTGCTCAGCCCGAGAGCGTTGCTTTCAAAGACGGAGAGGCGGAAAGGCGAAGAGGTTGGATATACCAGGTCACAAATGTCCTGGATAGGGTGGATGGCGCCACAAGATGAGGAGGAAGAAGAAGAAGAAGAAGCGTTACACCTAGCAATTGGTTGATTTTTATTTTTTGTCGTTGAGAGGTTGGCTACCTTACCAACATATAGCCCTGGCGTTTGGCATAAGAGGACGAAGATACCATTAGACTCAAAGGGGTAATGTCATTTCAAGTGAAACGAAGGCGAACCCTAAAAACATATTAAAAGCAAAGCATAGCGTTGGCGACGGTTGTGTCGAAGGGCTGCAGGATTGGATAGGAATGCGATGGGATGGAATAGGATCAGATGAAGGGACAAGAAAAAAGGAAGTGGAGGAACGGGTTTGTTGGTCCAGATGCTATAGGTAGCATGGGAATGGGAACAAAGTCGACGTCATGTACGTTCTATATATGCGGCTCATCTTGACGGTCGTATTTTCTCTTGATGTTTCTTCACTATGAATTAACATGTGTAGGTAATTCAACGAAGAGAGCTCATCCAGCTAGGGTTTAGTTGGAGGCTGACGAAGCCATTGCCATTCCATAGCCATACTGCACTACGGCCAAGATTGGTAGCCATGACTGTCAGTGACAGACATTGTCATTTTCTTCGGCTTCCACGAGCTCGCCACGCACATCCCATTCGTTCACCAATGTATCGTTTTGAAGCTTCCAGCCTTACGGCGACAAAAGTGACCGGGGGTGATGTCAAGAGAGCAAGTACCCCTTGACACCATCACAACCTTTGTGGGTTTTACCCCGCGCTTATTCGGCATCACACTTTTGTTTATCGTCAGCCCAATGGGGCTTTAACCATCCCGTTTAGGAAGCTCGTTAACACGCAACAATGACAGGCCAATGTTCTTCGACCAACAGCCGAGAATTTCCAAGTCAAAGGCAATCGAGGTTCGGTGGGAAACCAAAAAGTCGCCCTGAGGACTCGTCAGCTTCCGTTGGGAGTCACAACTTGCTGCAAAGTTCTTGATATCCCCCCATCGTCAATGTAACCTCTTTCCTTTGTCAACTCCTGTCTATGCCTTAAGCTTCCACTGAGAGGCTCGCATCTTGTTCTTTAGATCCGAACCGTTCCAATAGAGTTGTCTGGAGTTGCATGCAGCTTACGACTGAGGGTGAAGAGGCTATACCTCTTTGGCATAGCGGTACAACCTCCTCGCCTTCACCTCAACGCCCTTCAGCCCTTTCTTAGACTCGTAAGCTTTTTTGTTTTGACAAACTCATTCCTGTACAACTCACAACTTTTATACTGCCGAAACGCGCGTTCTTCTTCTTTTTTCCTCACGGATTCACGGAGATTTCCATATGAGTTGACAGGTTACATGCCGTCGTAATGTCAGCTTAACGCCGCCCGTGGTCCGTGATATTGACGGAGCCTCTACCGAGAACGACCTTGCACTCAACTCTGGCTTGTTCTCTCTATCTGCAGCGGCAAGGCAAAACCGGCGCCGGAATTTTTTAAGGTTACTTCCGAGAATTGACAGCGAGTCAACTCTCGAAGACGCGAAGAGTTCTCAGCCATCATGTCGCACCCTTATTCAGATAACCTTTACTCGTACCCGGGCCTGGGCAACGACGAGGACATCGAGGAAGCTGCTGGTCCCCAACACGACCAAGGGCAAATCCAAAATGCATTTCTACCTATCGATGACTTCATTAATAACACGTCAGAGTCTTCATTTAACTCTCCATTTTCTCCTCCTCCCTTGGATGAGGACCCGTCTCTCGACCCGTCAATGACCGGTGATAGCAAGGCGAGAGAGGCGGCTCGCTTGGCAGGACGCGACGAAGACATCTACAATGCAGATGAGGAAGACACAACGCATCAGTCATCTCGGATAGATGGCGGCTATCCATCTCTTCCCGTTTCCAGTTCGACATATGCCACGCCATCGGCGCACTCACAACCACACCAGGCCGCGTACTACCCGCACTTCCCATCACAAGCCGACTCATCATCATCCCCATATATACCCCCGATGTCTGGTTCACCTTACGCGGCCTACCCTCAACATCATCAATCAACATCCAGTCAAGGTTCTTCACCATTCCCCCTTGAGGCCCCTCCCGCCTATACTCCTTCGCCAACATCGGCGTCGCCTATAAGCCCCTTGAATTCTCACATAGCATCCTCAACAACCTACCAGACCTTCCCTCAGGCAACAACACCATCCTCCTCGACCGACAGCATGGGTCGTCCGGACGAGTCCACTGGTCTGCTGAGCCGTGGCCCAGAAAGCATGGGCAACCCCGGTGATGGGCCGGAGAACGCGAACCCTACTTGGACTGAGCGAGTGAGGAATCGTCTGCCCTCCCGGGAAACCGTCAGGAAGACTCTCCTGGCATTGATTGTTGCGGTCCTGCTGTTGGGCATTGTTACCCCTTCGTCCAATGTAAGTTGGAATTTGTCATGTCTTTCGATGCTCCAGTAATGCGGGGGATGCTGTACCACATTGGATGACGTTCACACGTGCATATCTCCCGCATAACTTGTATCACGCTTCTCCGAGCTCTCTCTATGGTCCGTTACTGACCCGTGTCCCCAGTCCGGCCACAACAACAACCCGTCATTCCCCTCTCGCCCCGACCATGGCGGTGGCGGACGAGGAGGTTCTTCACCATCAAGACCGCCCGTCATGCAATACCCCGACGTCGACAACGAGTCCGACTGGTTCTCGCGCTACCGCTGCCGCGGCGGGCGCACCATCAACCGTCCGACCGAGACCTACGACGTCTCCTTTTCCTCTAGCAAGCACCTGACCATCAACCAAGAGCATCTCGACGACGACAGCCACCACTACGACACCTACGTCCAAATCCAAGGCGAAGTCATCGTCCGTCGGTCCGGAAAAGACACCCCCGACCCCTCCATCGTCCTCGACATCACCGTCAACGACGACCGCATCCCGATCGAAACGCACTGGAACCCCAGCGACCAGGCCCTCACCATCAAGACCCCCGACGGGCTGAACACGGGCGAGCGCAACCTCAAGTTATGTGCCACAGTGAAGGCCACCGTCTGGGTGCCCGAGGACGCGGAGCTCAATTACCTCCAGATCGCCACCATCCATTTGGGAGTCCAGCTTCTCGATAACCTGTCCCTGACCGTTAAGACCCTCGCTAGGTTCGACGCTGTGGTTGGGAATATCATCTCTGCTTCCTCTGGCGGCAAGGACGCGCTCAAGAACATCAACAAGGAGGTCCCACGCGACACCTCCCCGGACTCCTACAACTTCCACCCGCGCAGGGCCGAAGCGTGCACCACCTCGGGCCAGATCTACGGCGTCTGGCCGCTCTTCGACTCGCTAATCCTCAAGTCGACATCAGGCGACATCAAAATCGGCATTGAACCCCAAAACAACTGGGACTCTTCTTCTTCAGACCCCTCCTCCTCTGACTCACCATGGCACACCGCCGAGCTAGCGATCCGTTCCACCTCGGGCGATCTTGACTTCCGCGAGCACGGTGTTACCGGAAAAACCCCGGGGGTTCCCAAGAGGGATTATATTCTGGATGTGCACACCACGAGTGGTAACGTCCATGGTCTGGCGGCGTTTGGGTCGAGTGCGACTATTAAGAGTACCAGTGGGACGTTGAAGTTGGGACTTCTCCCGGTACTTAAATCAGCTGAAGATGACTATCCGGTGGAGGTTAGCACTTCCTCTACCTCGGGCACCACGACTATCACCATCTTCGACCCCCTCTACTTCCCCCCCTCTTCTCCCTCACTTCTCCCCTCCTCCCAAGTAGCCCCCCAACCCCTCCGCAACCTCCACAACCAACACACCTCCACCTCCGGCGACTTCCATCTCTACCTCCCCACCTCCTGGGAGGGCGAGATCGTCATGACATCGCTCAGCGGCAAGCTGGCAGTTGCGGGGAAGGATGTCAAAATTATCAAGAGTGGGGAGAAGTGGCCGGGGTTCAATAAGGAGTTGGTGGCGAGGAAGGGGGAGGTGGGAGGCGATAGGGGGGAGGGAAGTCGGGTTAGGATGGGGTTGACTAGTGGGAGTGGGGAGGTTAGGGTTGGTTAGGTAGAGTAGGGGTAGGTTTGGAGGATGAGTGAGGTTGGGGGTTGGATGGTAGGTAGGATATGGACGGATAAGAGTTAAGGGTATAGGGCCGGCCGTGTAGAACTGGGTGAGCATTGTTTTGATGTTGTCAGCACAGCTTTATGGTTTTTGTGGAGCGAAAGCGTTCTTCCTCGATGTCTTCGGTTTTCTTCATGGTGTTTACCTCTATGATATCGAAATTGTTCATGTGTTCGAATGAAGATGGGTACACGTAACGGGACAAATAATCAAGGCATATGCATGTCATGACTAGTGGTTGATACCTGCGGTGACAACCTCTCTACTTCTGGAATGGTCAATGTCATAGCATGGAAGCCATCTCACTTCGATTCTCTCAGGATCTTATCCATGAATCTATGAATGTAGTGAAGCTACAGGCTGGTAACTAAGAAGATCAAGACTTGCAAATGCTGTGCGACCTGTGTCCTACTCCGAAGTACCTGAGCTCCTTCCGATGATCCGAGGGGTTTGAATGTAAACTGGGATGCGCGCGAATAGAAGCAAACCGAAATGATGCCCGTCTGTGAATGATGAAGCCCTCTTAACTAACAAGGTAGGAGCGTGGCAGCTTCATATGTATGGGCATTGATTGCTCTTTCCTCCTTCAAAACCCAAAGCTTGCTCGAAAAGCCATTTGCCTGCTGGGGAAAGCATGACCTATCCTCCTTCCTTTATCAACTTCCGTTTGTCACCAACCACCCACGAAATGTCTCGTCAAATCTCCTTCTTTCGCTTTTCCTTCTCTCCACGCCGGCTGACCAAACAACCCTTCAGGACAGCCACCCACCACCACCACATTCCCTTCCTGTCCACTCTACTCATCAACCGGCTCAGCCTTCACCACCCCCACAAGCGGCATCCCCGCCTCCTCCTGCGTCTGCGCCTTATGCCACGGCAGCAGCTCCTCCGGCCGCGGCTTCTCATGAAACGCATGCCTGGCTTTGATCTTCATAGTCGGCACATTCTCCCCAATCACCCACTTCCAATCCGCCAACATCTTGAACATCTCATGCGCCACCGTGCACCTGGGCTCTATTACCTCCTGCCAATCCGGCGGCAAGGGGCCCCTCCTCTTCACCCCGAACAGATGGAACATGCAGTGAGCCACCAACAGTCTCCTCATCTGCGAATCGGGCGCGTGGGTGGTGTTCTCGAAAATGTATTGCACGTCGTGCAAATCGGGGACGCGGACCTCTTCGGTTTCGGCGGCGTAGTAGTTGTAGAGTACATCGATGCAGGCGTTGCGTAAGCCGGGGAGCTGGACGGTTTGGCCGAGGATGTAGAGGCCGAGGTAGTCGCGCACCGTGACTTGGTTGAGTTGGGGAGGGGGGAATTTGAAGACCTTTTGGCCGCCGGAGGTGGCGAAGGCTGTTCCGTAGAGCCAGCGGATGAGGAGGGCGAAGAGCTTGGGCTCGGTGGTGGGGAGGTGGACTTCCTCGATGGGCTCGGAGAGAACGGGCTCTCCTCCGCCTGCCGCTGCGGAGGCGGCGGGGTTTTGGTGGTGGTGATCGTCGCCGGGGGAGGAGGAGGAACCTTCAACGGGCTCCGGCTCGGGGTTGAAGAGACGCTTGAAGTACGGGGAGTTGTAACTGAGGAGCTGCTCGTGGACGTTCCATTTGCGGCGCTCGGCGCCGACGGAGACGACGACGATGCGGCCTGTGAGCCAGTTGGTTCTGTGGAAGTATGGTCAGTATCTTCTTTGCTTATCATTGTTCATGGTGGTGATGATGACGATGATGGAAGGGAAAGGGAACAGGGGAAATACTAACCCATCAGGAGGCAAGTTGGGCAAACTAGGGTTAACCATCGGCGGTCCGTTCCTTGAGGTGATACTCGTCACGGAAGCCACACTTCCGGCTCTTTCTCCTCTCTCCGGGACCACTTGTCCCCGCTGAGAAGTAGCTCCCGTCATAGTCACAGCACCGGGAGTGCGAGGTTGAGCAAATTGAACTTGAGGCTGGGCAAAGGGGACCTGAGGCATCGGAGATGCTCCGCGGCTGAACGGCGGGAATGGGCTTTCACCACCACCAGCACCACCACCGACACCACCTGGTCCCTCTCTAACGTCAAAAGAAGAAGGATGTGTCGGCGTCTGAGGGACTGAAGCGCCCGGAGCCGGAGCCGGAGCATACGGACCAACGCCAGAGCTAGATGGACCAAAGACAGAGCCAGACATGTGGACAGAGCCAGACATATGTCCCGGTGTGATGTTACCAGAAAATAGTCGGCGAGCGGTAGGTCTCTCCAGGTCTATCTCTGCGCGTCTCTTATTGCGGTTGTTGTCGTTGCTGTTGTTGCTGATGTTGTTGTCCCTGTCATTTCGGCCAAAGTCGCTGCCGACGCCGCCGCCGCTGTTGCCTCTGTTCATGTCGGCAGAGGTGATGGAGCTCAAGCTTTCAAGAACTTCCAGGCTCTCTTCTCTGATCGCAATCTCGCAATCTTGGTTCTGTTGCTGGGACTGTTCCTGATGCTCCTGCTGTTGGGACTGCTGAGCTTGCTGAGCTTGCTGATGCTCCTGCTGCTGCGATTGTTGCGACTGCTGCAATTGTTGAGACTGCTGCGCCTGTTGCGACTGCTGATGCTCCTCCTGCACCTGCTGCTGTAAAATACTAGCAGCAGTCTGTGCAGCCTCCGTCGAACGGGACGACGGAAAATGAGACGAATGAGACGAAGGAGGGGGAGTGTCCAGGTCGAGCACTTCGCGGTCCTTGGCGTTTGCAGTGAATGACTTTGCGAGCGGGTGGGTACCGAGCGTCTGCGTTTGCCGCTTTTGCTGCTGTGAGTTCTGCCTAGTTTCCTGAAGATACAGGAGCCTCCGACGCTGCTGTTCCTTGAAGCTCTTTTCGTGGTTACTGGCAGAAGTACCAGTGGTGGAAGATGAAGCAGTGGCAGTGGCAGTACCAGTGGATGACGATGAGGGTGATGAAGCTGAACCTGATGGCTCAGCATGGCGTTGAATGGGAATAATCTCAGGCCGAGATTGGGGCTCGTTCGTAGAGGTACCTCCTGCGACTCTGCCGAATGTTGCTCTCCGGCGGGATTCGGCGCGGCTGAGGTCGAAGGCGTACGGGCGTGGATTACGCCCGTCGAGGGGGATCTCGTCGTCGCTGGAGGGCGGCATGGTGATGGATGGTCAAGTTGATAGTGAGTGAGTCAGGATATCGTCGGTTGCGTTTGAAGGTATTATGAAAATATGGGCCGTGAAAGCTCAGCAGATTAATAAAGTATGGGAAGCAGGTAAGTGCAAGACCTGGTTGAAGGTGCTATAGCTTATCCCAAATCCCGAGGAAACGTCTCAGTATTGTGGTGAGCTGGAAGAAAAGAGTGAAAGGTGGAAGGTTGGAGGCATCTTGAAGCCAGCGAAGCTTTATACTCTCTCCAGAACGTTGACGTGCGTGAGACTGGCGAAGGTAGCTATCTCGAACCTTTGGCGTTGGCAGCCTGCTGGCTTTCATCCCATATGTAAAAAGCATCCCAGGTCAAAATCACCAAGGGCATCGTCACTCGACCGAAACTCGTCACCAGCACAACGAGTGCAAACAGTAGGCGTTTGAACTGGTTATCGAGATGGAAGATATTCATCTCCTTGTTTCTTGCAAAGTTGAATGACAATAATGTTGTTTCAATCCTCTTCAATTCGATGACCACGAACCATCATATCCATGCATGCAATGATGGCCAGTGTCTATCTCTCTTCCCCTCCCTAGGGAATCCCCATCCCTAATCCATCAAACACTAATGCAATTGGTAATAGTGTCCTTCATTCCTCCCCCCATGATGGCTGAAAATGCAAGAGTTGCTTCGCAACAAAAGAACAAAGAAAATAACCCGAAAAGAAAAACTCATAGCATCATCACACACCCTCTTCTTCGAACCCCTTTACTGGGCCTTCTTGGTACCCTTCGCCTCAGCAGCGCGGTCTTCCAGCTGGCGCTTGCTGGCCTCGGCGAACTCGGCGTCTGACATGCGGTCGGCCTTGACGTTCTCCTCGCTGTTGGAGGCGAGCTCGGGCTTCCAGTGGCCCTTGCCCTCCTTCTGCTTCTTGAGGGAGTCCTGCTTGTGGTTCTCGAAGTGTTGGGGGTCGGGGTCGGCTGTTGGTGGGTTGGGTTAGTACTATGTATGTATGGGGAGGAGGAGTTTGTGGAAGGGAGGGAGACATACCGCTAGACGACTCCTTGAGCTTCAGGCTGGCGGTAGAGGCAATGGTCCTCCGCGCGGAAGCGGCGACGAGGGTCTGGCGGGCAGTGAGAGCGGAAGCGGTGGAGATGCGGGCAAACATTTTGAATGTGGGTTGTGGTTCTTGTTTTGGTTTAACTTTGTGTTGTTGATGTGTGTAAGTCGAGATGAGGAATTGGTCTCGTCGATTGGTTGATTGGTTGGATGGTAATGGAGGGTATCGGGAATTGTTTTATGCTGTCTGATAATAGAAAGAATATAGGCTGAGATAGCGAGAGACACGAAGCTTTTATGAAGGAAGCAACAGCTAGAAGATGGTGAGGGGCACTCGGTAGTAGCTGCCTTGAAGCAGTTCGCGGTCTGCCATGACGTCATTACACCTCTTTGGGCCAACGGGACAACGGATGATCGTGATGTTTGCGACAAGAACGACCAGGACCTCTCTGCCAATTTTGGAGCCCCGTGTTTTACACGTGCAAATCCCTTTGTCCCTGTCAAGGACAAAGGGATATGATCGGCTTTTGAAAGCTTGAGATGCAATTCAGTGGATGTGTATGGTTGTTGAATAAACACCATCAACAAGTTGCCAGCAGGAAGCCCTACGACATATCTAATCTTTGTTGCTCCCCCCAAAAAATACCTATCAAACACTGCTCTGGACCCTCGCGGAAGCTCATATTGAGACCTCAATCCTTTGCCCAACCGATGGCATTCCAATCAATTGCGCATCCACACGTTCATCCATTCTCACTCAGGAACACATCGACGGAAGCTCTGACGTTGTTCCTGCCAAACAGAGACAAAAGTGGATCCATATCCACGCTGAGGCGATAGTCCCCCTATCCACCAGCAATAACAACAAGCAAGTTCTGAGTTCTGAGTCTTGGCCAAGTTAACTGGAGTGACGATATTCAGAGGAGTCTTGCCTGGAGACTGTCTGATTCACGTTGGTGAAACTCCATCAACAGATATTGGTAGAAACACTTGTTCCAAGGAGCATCCATCCCCTTCAACGCCAGACTTGTCTGTGCACGACAGTCTGTCCCTGTCAACTTTATTGACACCGACGTCATACCTCTCAAGTGCCATGACCTGGTCAACACAGCCCTACAATGAACAAAAGCACTGACATTTCTCTCACTCTGTCAACGTCAGAGCAGTGGACTCCCTCGAATGCGACTTCTGACGACAGAGGAGAAGAGATGATGCAAGTCAAAGACGACATGAGGATTTTGAAGGGATGACTCGGAAAGATGCTTGACGTTTGCATTTGAGCATATCTGAGCTGACATTTTTTTCGAGCAGTGGCAGTGCATTGCATTGCGTGGCATATGACATGCAAAGTTGGGAGAGATGTTCGTCGGGGCCCGCGGAACCATCCGATCATCCATCATCTAGCCTCCGATCCGATCCAACCTAGCCTCCGGATCGGGACCCACCTGAGTTCCCGAAAAACGGCGGAACGGAGATGAGCGAAGCAGCAAAATCCCGATGTCCGATTGCCAAGCAATCAGCCAGAAGACCAACCGGCGGCCGACTCGGGTCTAATCGAGGGCTAGTATGGCCGGGACATAGACGGGCTACGGCACTCCGTCACGCTCATAGCTCTCCAGCACTTTCGGGTACTGGAGAGATATCATTGCGAGTTCAAGCGATTGAACTAACGGGCGACAGAGGTGCACCGACCCGAACTGGCCGCTCACGCCACTCTATTTATCCACGGAGAGGGAGCTTGACCTTCGACATCATCTCAAGGTCTTACAGAGATCCGGCATCTCGTACTCCTCCCAGGCCATCGGCGCACCGGATCTTCGGGACGAGGGTGGGAACACACTGGCTACATTTACCTCCCCTGGTAACCAAACGCCTCCAAGTTACAGGAGGACAAAGCTACAAAGAAGACGTCCGGCACGCGTTCTTGTTGCTCCCAACTTCATCAAGTTTCTACGGTGCTACCTGGGGATGAGTGAGGGTATTACCTTCTTCAGGGATCCTGCCGTTGGGATCGTTCGGTCGGTCGTTTCCGAAAGCATCGGATGTCAAACATCGGGGAAGTCATACGGAGCATTTGTGAGCACAGATCTCGTCCTCTGACACATGGCGGGCTTGCACTATTCAATAACGAATCACAACTCGGAAGCCCTCTATTCGGGGTTGCGGCTGGACGATGCAGTATCGACACGCAGTACGTACCGGACAACTGTGGTTAGCGGAGTGCCCGAAGTCGATACCGAAGAAAAGGGCCACAGATAGTAGGAAGCCGCCAGATTCTTCACTAGAGTCAGGTCAGGCCTCTATATGATGGGCGGGTGGTCCATACGGTGTTGGTTGCGTGGTCTGGCTCACTGCTCCATGGCCGATTAAAGAGTCCATTGGATTTTTGGGCTTGAGGTAAAGTTGTCCTCCATTTCGAGCCGCCGAGATCAAGACAGACTTGCTAGACCCCTGATGGAAGCCTACGGTTCCTTTGATACTTAGTAGAAGTAAGTCCGGTTTTGTGTCTTGAAGACGGGTGGGCAATGAAGTCTTTCCAGCCTGAGTTCCGTATCGGCGGTACCGCACAGTGCAGTCCCGTCGATACCGTGGCACCGGCGCTCGGGGCTCGGGGCTTAGGGTGCCGTGTCCCCACAGGGCCTCCGTAGCCCTAGGGCCCCGGGATTGAAACCCGGCAGCCCGGAGACGGATGGCCGTATGACAAAGCACGGACATCTCCCCGACGACCGTATGGGCCGCATCCGCATCCGCATGGCACATTTGCGGGAGACATGGGGAAGTGGAAGGAAACGATCCGCTCCGCTCCGCCCCGCCTGTCCGGTCTCGTCCTCCTCATCGGCCACGGGGAGACCGGGCGGCCGACATAACGGAACCTCGCCAAATGGCAAAATTCTGCCCTATGAGATTTGAAAAGAACAAATTTAGAAACGCAAAAGAAGCTGGAGCTGGAGAAACGAAACAAGCCAATCATAAAAACCGCAAATGGCCGAACGTTCGTGCCAAGACCCGTCGTCTTTTCGTTCGCCAGGAATTGGGAAATGAAGAACCACCAGAAAACCGGTTTTCGCCTGGGCGCAGCCCGCCGCAGCGAAAGGTCCAGACTCCCACAAAACATTGAATTGTGAAAACATAAAAATCTCGCATCTCCACAATTCTATGTAACTTTGTAACAAAAACAACGGAACGGTATTGCACAATTGTACAGTGCACAGTACAAGCATAGCCGCCGCGGTCCGCCCGCGCTTCGATTTTCTCCACAGCGGTTACACACTGTGAATGGAGGCTCCATTTCGTCGCTTCCCGGAGAGAAGCTGGAAGCCGACAACACGACGAGACGAGACGAGAAAGAGAAAGGGAATACGGTATGGGGTTTGGCATACTACACTGTGCTTAAGCACTTCAACAACACTTCAACAGCGACAAGAGGGCAAGCAGTACCGTGAAAACCCCCAACTTCCACTTTGTAGGCGACATCGAACCGAGAAGTCCAAGATGAGATATGCAAGCACTTAAAACCCTTGAAAGCCACCAGGATGCAAAGTGCATGTCCACCGCACCGCACCGTGGCATGCCATGTCGACGATGTCTTGCCCTGCTGGCAGGGCGTATGTTGGCGCACCATAGATGTAAGCGATTCAGAGTGACAATCCCTCTACACTACAGCACACCCAATTCGGAAGTTTTCTCCGGGTTTTGCAGATCTCTCTTTTGTAAATTCGAAATCGCAATCATCAAAACACTTTCAAGACTTCAAAGAAGCGAGCGAGCACTTCACTTTCCCCAGAAAAGTACCGAAATGAGATCGGAGATGGGACTGACATTGCGGGCCAGGTTAGGTTATGGACAAGGACCGGGTAGCGGGCTTTGATGATCTTGATTAACACAAGCGAGCGAGGGCACACTACTTGAACAAGGGAGCATGGGCCCTAGATTTGGAGAGTGAAAGGCTGAAGTTGACGATTTGAAGTTCAGTTTGGGCAAAAGGTCCGAA
The DNA here is from genome assembly GCA_009805285.1 of Neurospora terricola FGSC 1889. Lineage (NCBI taxonomy): Eukaryota > Fungi > Ascomycota > Sordariomycetes > Sordariales > Sordariaceae > Neurospora > Neurospora terricola. The sequence goes on along the minus strand of RANZ01000063.1, from coordinate 62,374 downwards.
AGTTGGGAAGGTGGATTGCGGACAGTGATTCTGCATATGGAATATGGAAGGGTTTGAGGTGGTAGGAAAAGGGAAGCGATACTAAAAATGCCTACGCTACGTACATACTTCCCTATCCCAGTTCCATAGGAGGTTGAGAAATAGGATAAAGAATCACGATCCGAGTGGTAAAGTGAACCACCAAGCTCTTTCCTGTGTAGATTCGCGGAGGTGTATGGGTGTATGGAGTCCAATGTTCTATCGTGGCACACGCGAGAGGCACGCGAGGCACCGTAGATGGAACTAGGTAGACGAAACTCGGTAGGAAGTTTTCTTGGGGAAACACCTAGTGTAGAGGGACGGGCATGGATTTCATGTCAGATGATGAGATGGGTAAGCAGCCGGTGCCCGGGCCGCGGTGCGAGATGTCCGCCAAAAGGTAAAGAGTATCGCGGTTAGCGATCTGCCTCCTGTCTCATTCGCTGCTGGTCTGATTTTCGTTGTCAGGTTTTGCTTGGCTAGGTTATTGTTGTTTGACGTTGTCGTTGTCGGAGTAAGAGAACCCTGACGACTCCGTGGCAGCTTCTCTGTCTGTCTCATGATTGTCTGGGCTTGTATGTGGCTTGCACACTATGTGTAAAGACCCGGGCCGGGACTAAACTGTAGTCGGGAGTCGGGAGTCGGGCGACAGTCATGTGTCCCCGTATGAACGTGACCGTTGAGTCTGTTGGCGACCTCAGACTGGACGAACCGGACAAGCCCAATATGTAGGTGTTAGCCTGAACCTTTTTTTTGGTTGGGGATTGGGGAAAAGATATCAAATCGAACGCGAGGCCCGGGCGTTTCGTCCGAACGAGTCGAGTCGGTTTCCCCAGATTTTGTCCACTCCCGTCCCGCCGCCGCCCGCTTCGCCGCCGGGGATACCGAGAAGCAAGGGGTGTGCATTGAGTTTTGGACTGATGTCGGTCGTCGAGATCGCTCAGTCGCTTTGACGCTTTGACGCTACGTACCACATACCGACAACAGCAGCATCGGGTGTCGTCGCTTTTCCACTATTCTTTTTTATTCGAGCGAATGCCGTCCGCTCGCTTCGCTGCCGTGCCGTTTGTGCCTGCGTGGCTCTCTTCCACATCGAACGTCCATTCGGCAGACATTCCATTCATTCATTCATGCCATGTCGACGTCTCGTCACCTCATGTCAGAGGTCAAGCGACACTCGCCCGTCCAACAAATGGAACATCCAATCCAATCGGAAAACCTTCGCTTCCACTTCCCGTCCCTCGCGCACAGTAAAAAAGAACGAAAAAAGAGTAGCGGTGAAGTGGGCAGTGCTAACTAAAACAACCCTCTCAGAAATATACATCAAAGCCTTTCCAGACTGGGAATGGATGGGATGGGGGATTTACACGCGCACAGTGCTTCTGTGACATTGGGTACCTCTATGTCACTGTCACTGCACCGAAGCGACGAAACCACTTCCAGATTGTACACTAGAGTACATATCCCCCAAAGCTGGGGCCATCTCCACACAATCTGTACAGCGAGATTTGATATTACGGTTATTTGAGAATCCGATGGTGAAAGGATGGATGGCCCAAGCTTTGAATCTTGTGTGAACGACAGTTGATACTTCGAACGGGGGGTGACAGGGAGAGTGTTGAACCTTCCATGTGATATGTGATGAACTGAAATGGCTGCCGAGCGGCGAGCCAGAATAACGGCGGCCAACCTCCAAAAGTAAGGTATGCGCTAGGATCTCACAGTGTGGGGATTTGGGAGGGAACTTAATGGTGTTGTGGACGGAACGGTGGGGGTGCATTTTGGGACCTGGACACCTGGAGATGTGGTGGGGACAAACCGCACACAACTCGGGCTGCAACTCTTTTTGCGACGGAGGACATGACTCGAGAATCTGATAACTCGAGACGCAAAGTTCTCCCTTTGATGTCCTCACTGACAGCACACCCTCCTCGTTTTCGTTTTAAGGTGCTCTATAAAACTTGTAAGTGCCTTGTGTGCCTTGAGGATGCATCAGCCTTCACAGATGGATATGCAAGCGTACCTATAAAGTAGGTACACTCCATCCTCACATGCGGCGTAGTGTATTGGTCTTATGATCTGCAGCGGCCTGGAAGTGGTAAATGCTGAAATCGAACGAACCGGGCATCGTCGTGTATGCAAGCACTTTAGCAAGGTGGGTTTGAATAAGGTAGGTGGTAAGGGGAAGTGAGATCGCTTCGCTCACCATCCCGGCCCGTCATTGTTTGGTCCCGTCCTCATTTCTCATTTCCTGCTTGACAACGACGGCGATAAGATAAACATTGGCGTGAATTGGGATGCACCGAAATGACCTTCATCGACACAAGAATCGTCCCCCCACTCGGGTTTCAAGGGGAACAAAGGGGTGCATCGGCACGTACAGTATCAGGCTACCAGCGTGTCCGACCCTGTCCCTCCCCCTCCTCCCCCTCTTCCCGTCTCGAGAAAAAGGTACCGTCACCGAGATGAGGGAACGGAGCCGAGTGATAGCGTGTGATGGCACTTTCAGCGAAATGGCCTGTGACTTCTAGATTTCGCTGATATGTTCCGGTTCTTCGCTTCTCATCTTCAGCTGGGAATTTGTTGAGCTTTCGGCGTGCATCTCGTCAGTACAAGAGCTGACGATCTCCATCCTTCATCTGGATCATAACAACTCTCCTATAGTGTAGCTCGGGGTATTTGACGGATTGTCGAGTCCCTGTCCATCGCTTCATGACGACCGAAGGATGAGCGAGGCAAATCAACGAGATGGAATCTAGATTGTCGTCAGAGGGAAAAAGGAACGACAGGGATGATGGGAGTTTGCCCCTTTCGTCACCCGTCGACACCCCGCCCTAGTCCCGAACGTCATGATGGGACGGTCGGGAGGGGAAAGGGGTTATGCACTAGTTGATATCAACATGAATAAATCCCATTCCGACAATTGTTCGCCATGATTCAAGCGGCGAATCAACCGTCGGTTTGGGGCTTGGGAATGACCTCTTCTAGTCGTCAGAGCTGTGTTTAAGTCGTCGCTGGTTCGCATAGGTAACTGCAGTCCCGTCGGCAACCCTTTGGACCCCTGCGGGGAACCCGGTTATCGTGAGTTTCCGAGCACACACGACGATTTCCATTCTGCTTTGTCATCGTTCATCCGTTCAACAACTGGTACCTAGTGTACAGATTAGATGGTTGCCTTTCTTCCCGTCCTGCCCCGTATACTGCGTAGCTTTCTGCGGCACGGAACACAGAGGCACAAGTTCAGCCGGGGATTCCAAGGTCTCGAGCAAGCCGCAATTGTGAAGATGCAGTCAGAGTGCAGGTCGCCGATGAGGACAATACAACACAGTATACGGCAGATACAGAACCTCACTAGGAAGAAAGGTCTGGCAAGCAAGGGACAAGAAGAAGAAGCCCCCATGCCCATGTGCCTACTATGTACATAAAAAAGCTACGGTATATGCAGGTGAGACTTGGGAGGGCACGGTGTCTGTCACTGAATTTCTGGAAGCTTAGAGTTGCTTTTGGTGTCTCGTTGGGACGGATGGTTCAGACACCAGCGTCATCGCCAATCAGTGGCAAGCTGTGCTCCCAAACTCTCCTGTCTCCCCCGGAGTCCCAGACAAAGTCTCGGTTGCTATATCTTCTGTTTCTGCACCCCAATCACCGCTCAAATTCGCTGATGACGATGGAAGGGCCAGGACGGGGAGGCTTCAACCATCTGAGCCGTCATATAGTGGTAGTTGTTCCCAACTGCGACACAGTGTATCTCGTCAACGGGATCAGCGGGATCACAACCTTTTGGGGTGTCACCATCGCAGCGCTCCCAAGTCTAGACGCGCCTGCCATTATGTTCCTAGCCGTCTCGTCCGTGGAGTGAGCGATACGAGGGTGTCAGTGAGGTACGTACTCTGATACTCCCAACGCAAGAAGCTTACAGCCATTTAAGCTTGACAAGACGGGCTGAGCCGGCCTCAATTCAGGGGAAAGACCAACAAGACTGGACGTTAACCAACCAACACCTTGATCACTTGTGTTGTCCGAGACATTGTAGAGTCGCAACGATAAACGGCCCAGTTCGCAAGGTGTTCCGTGACATGTCTGGCGATGGATTACAGACAGGAAGACGTCTGTCGGAAACTGCCAGTGAGGGGGACTCGAGCACTTTCCGTGGGCCTTGGGAGTTTGCGTGGGTGGCATCCAATCCAAACCAATCTGAGCTGTCACAGCCAGTCAAAGCGCGCTGACGAGGTGACCTCGCCACAAGGCTGGAGCGGCCTAATCTGCCAATGGTCGATCGCGCAGGCCACACTGCCCTCGTCCTCAATTATGCATCCACGCATCCTCAACCGCCGCCTGCAGCACGCTGTCGAAGCGGCACTGTGTAATAATGATATGGAAAGGCACCGGAAACGATTGAGGCCAAAGCCAATGATCTCGGGAGGCGTGTCAGGTCCATATGCTTCTGGTCGTTTTCGAGAGGCCCATGGTATGCAGACAGCCGCCCATGATGCTCTCACCAGATCGATTTGCCATAGCAAACCGTTTCCATCATGGCGTAGGAGTCTGGCATCCATTCTTTGGCTGACCATAGAGCGTCTGGAAACAGAGGAGACAGTCAGCGGCGGTACACAGTGTGATCAATTCGACACATCAAACTTGGACACACGGAGTACTTGGCCTCAAACGGAATCGATCGGCTACGTCTCCCTTTCCAATGGAGCCAGGACAGAGACGCTAGGGTTTTGAGGCACAGCGGCGTCCTGCCCTGCTGCCAGTGCCATCTGCCATTTTGCCAGTTCCCAATGGAAGCCCTCAGGCAATCGTCGATGACCCGACCTAGCGGCTCCTACGGCTCCAGCTGGGACAACACGGGGCTCCTCGGGCCCGCAACCACGAAGCGAACTGAAAGGGGAGAGGAGACGAAAGACGAGGGACGAGTCGAGATCAACTCGCAACCGATTTCCCCATTCTAACCCAGTAGGTTGATCGGGCCACGTTGTGAGGACAGGATGGAGGAACCTGCAAGTGTTGACTGTTTCGAGTTGGCACCGTGACTGGAAAATCTTTCGGGTGTTGCGGATGGGAAGAAAAGCGAGGTGCAGCATCCAGGACGTGGTCACCTTAGCACTAACCACGAGAGAGTCGCAGGAATCGGGCTGCCCTGCCAGGCCTTTGAAGGTTTGTCGGTGGACTCGTCGACTGTCGTGGGTAGGTTGCTTATGGTATTATTAGCTAGTCCACGGTTTTCGCTGGTACACAGTCGTGAATTTCTGAACGATGACGGACGGACTGTCGAACCAGACAATGAGATGGACAAGAAGGGGACTCGTTCGGGCGAACCATCCCGTCCGGAGGGGCATTTTGACGATTCAGTTCGAGGGACGTTTTCGTGAGAGTCGCAACAGGCAGGGCAGGCTGCTGTGTCGCAGTGGGTGTTCAAGTTGAGGACAGGACAGTTTGCGGCACTGGGTGTGGTCGCTCAGGTGGGGTTGAGATGTGAACATTGGGAGTTCTTGGCGCGCACAAGGCAACGCCATCCAAAATTGCACACACCAGCAGGACAGTGAGACCATCCGAAAGCGGACTGGGTCCAATATCGCGCCCAATGGAACACAACAAAGACCCGCTTTTCCGCATGCTGGTGTCTCGCCACCCCGTTCTGCGAGCGGAGATGGAACAGGGTCACAAGAGGGTCAGAAGAGGGATGGCCTGTGCGGTTTTCATCAGCCATTTCGACCATTTGTGCCATTCAGCAGGCATTCAGCGCATTCACGCCATTCCCATTCGTCGACCCGGCGGTGCCTCTGGCGAGAGGAGGCCAATTGCCTGTCGTCCAGACTTGACTTGTTCCATTCAATGCCCGAGACCCCAGTGCGCTAGTAGCGCCCCAGTCCGGCTCAGTGTGCCCCCCCCCATTGGCGACCCCAGTTGAGAAACCCCATCCGTCCGGCCAGTCACAGCTGGCAGCGGCAGCCAGAGTGGGCCGGTTACGGTGGGACGAAGTGGGCGAATTGGACGGTTTGGGGGCTCTGAGGGACCCACTCGCACAGCGCTGTCCAACGCACGTCGCCTGCTCCGATTGCTCTTTTTCCACTTCGTCCCTCCTCCCTTCGCCTCTTCCCTACTTCTTCACCCGCCTCGTCCCCGTCAAACCACCTCCAACCCTCACCCTCGATCTTCTGCACATTTGCAAGCGACTATACTTACCATAACGACCACACAAAACGACTTCAACCCTTCCTCGACTTTGCCGACTATTTGCCTGCGCCCACTTCAAGTTTCGAACATTCCCTCGACAGTCTTTGATTGCTCCACTGCAACGGCCTTGGTTTCGGTTCCATTGTTGTTGTCTCACAATAGCTGGGTTTAATACCGCACAACTCCCGGCTTGGCCAAATAAAACCACACACGCACACGCACAACCACAACCATAACCCTCAACCACCGCCACCTTACCTCGACAACCACCCACTCTCCGATCCCGCACTTGGATTTGGCTCCGCCTGGACCGATTTTGCTCGTCTTCCATATCGCACTCCTCGACCGCCAATTATAATGTCTGCGTACTATCACTCCTACGCCCACCAGCAGCCTACAGCCGCCGCTGCTCCTGCAGTATCCCACGCTCACCATGGTGGGCGTAACAGGAGAGCTCCCAGGCTGTCTGTTTCCCAGAACACGCATAAGCAGTTCCGCGGTGTCCGGAGTATGAAGGACTTGTCCGAGTCTGTGTCCGTGAACTCGTACCGCACAAAGTACGAGGCTGGCCGCTCCTTTGACCTCGAGGACGACATGGAGTTTTGCCCCGGCCTTTTGACCGATGATGATGTGAGTAGCTCACTAGATGAACTGGACCATTGGCCTGCTATCCTCTCCAAGACCCCGGCACTAACCCGCCTTCTCTCCTAAAGTTGGTCTCCATCCACAGCGCTTCCTCTGAGCGCTCCTCCTTGGCAAGCAACTCGCCGCAAAGCTCTCCTACGCAGCAGCCCACCACTATTGCGCCAGGCTTCTCGCTCAACTCTCCCTATCTTCCTCCAGTCTACCAAAGTCAACAGGCGACCCTCAAGCTTCACCAGCCCTCTGCCACCCGCGGCCGTAATGCCATTCCCATCATCAACCCTGCGACTGGCATCACCATGACCAGCCCACCCCCCTCGGTATCGCCCGCTCGGATGCAGCAGCAGTCCCTTATGGGCGCCCGGCCACGGTGGTAGGCGACTAATGTCTCGCTTCTGTGACGCAGACGAGACTAGGCCGATCTAGACCGTCGTCGCCGTTGCAATATGGACTGTACAAGTACTGCTCCTTTCGCATGCTCACTGCAGATGCTCATCTTGGCGGGTACCACCGACGTCTTTTTCAACTTTTAGCAGGCAGGCATTACGATGATCTTCTCATTTTCCCGGCAGGCAGGGGGCGACAACCCAATCTTCAACTGGATCTTCGACCTTTTCGGCAACCTTTTTTTCCGATGCCCAACCTGTACAAACATCCTTTAATCGACATAAGCTCCTTTCCCTTCTTGAAGCGAAAGTTCTTGACATTTTCGGACGGCGCAAAAAACAAAGATCTATCGGTACCTCTTGTTTTTTTTTTTCGAATACCCAAAAAAGCGCGGTGGTGTCTACAGTCTCGAAAGATGGGGCTGCTTTGATTTTTTTACGAAACGGGCGTTACCAAGGTGGTTTTGCATCCTCCGAACTACTAATCACTTCACACACAACTATTTGCATCGGTGTCTCACGACGGAGTTCTCGGCTTTTTCCTCGCCTCGGCGACTTTTCTCTTATTTTCTCTTTTTTCGATACCATACACACGGGGTTTTGGTGTTTCGTCATCGTCACTAAGAAGCGGCGACTTCAGTCACATGATAAAAGTCATAACGGTTCACGGGTCCACGAATTCATCAAAGAAAAAGATATCGACATATAGAGCGACTTTCGATGGGTTTTTAGCAGGCAGCGCTATGTGGGCGGGAGGCTTTTGCAACCTTGGGTGTTCTCGAATTTCTGGGGGCTACATGGGCAAATCTTTTTTGGGAGCAGGCGGGCAGGCAGGCAGGCAAAAACCTCTTTTGTCGTTTTGGTGTCGCGCGGAATCTCAACTTGCAAGCTGGAATTTCCGGGGTGTACGGGAATGAGGAGTTGGTTCTGAAAGTATTTTCGGGGATTTTCTACTGTGTTGTTTTTTTCTTGGTTTTCTTGTGTTCCGGATTTTCTTTGGGCCTGTATCATGAAGGGATGGTAGGCGCTGTGCTACGGCTTAGCCCCGCCTTTGCTTTTCTTTCTTCTTGTTGATTTTGGGATTTATTTCTTCCAACGGGGAAACTTTGCATCTCTCGGATCTGGCTCGGTGTGTGGAAAGATATCAGCGTGTCTCTTTTCTCTCGTCTCTACTATTTCTGGGGAAGGCTGGCTCGGTTTATTTTCGGCACAAAGCATCATCATTTCGGGGATATCCTCTTTTTTGGGAGCGGGCGTCGCTTAAACTTTGCTGGTGTGTGTCTTCCATATCCATCTTATGAGGAGTTACACTGGAAAGGGTTGTGTGTTTCTGTCTGCTACTTGCTCTGGGGTGTGGTGATTAGCTCCGAAATGACTTTATCCCGGTCGAGTCACCATTCACCGTATGACTCTTATCATCGACCGTTCGACCCAAAAAGCTTATATATGAATATTTGGGATCTTTTCTCCTGAACAAAATTTTCAAGCAATACGACGGGCGATCGAAATACAAACAACCGCCTTCTTCACTCATATCATTTCTCTCTACTGCCTTGGTGACTTTGCTTCGCTTCCTTTGAATCCCGTCCGTGTATGTGTGTTTGACTTAAGAGTGAGGTGACAAGTGGTACGATGACATGCCGTGATACAGTATCTACCCCATCCCTATGCTGTGTGATTCTTGGTCTGGTGTTAAGAGGCGTCTACACTTCTTGTTTGTGTGTCACGGCAGTCACTTGTAGTAAGTCACTGAGTGCTCGCCTCGTCGTGACTGGTTCACTTCTGAGGGGGCGGCAAACACCCAAGTCTTGATTCTACCGAGTCTGAATTGGATGACCGAAATCCGAATCAAGTTGTCTCCGTTTTATCCGTTCAGGAGGTTCACTACAATAAGGACGACGACGACGACGACACCGAAGATAATAACAACGAAGACAGCTACAATGAAGACAACCACAACGAAGACAACCACACGAAATTTAGAAAACAGTTTTAATACTAAATAATCCAAGACGAGACAAGTGAAGGACGACCAAGCAGTTCAACCACTCCGTCTTTCCCACTCGCTCTCCATCGCTCCTTCCTGTAAACCCTCCGACCACGAGTGTGGGGAAGGAGGAACTACTCGACACGGACGGTGTGAGTCGCGACTTCCCAATTTCGTTGTTGCGATTCTCGTAGACGGCGGCAGTAAGGTGCTTGAGTGACGAATTTGAAGTCCTAGGCGGCGGAGATTCGTTTCTGTTCTGGACCCTGTGAGTGTGCTGTGCTGTGCTGCCTGTTGACTTGATCTAACGTGTTTCATACTCAGCTGTTGAGAGTTATTGAGGTTGAATGGAGCTTGACGGGTGTTATGGAACAAAATTGTCCGATGAGTTGCAAGTTTACATGTCGTGGAGTTCAGTGAGAGTTGGCTGATATGCCAACTCAGTTGCGTCACCATCGTCAATAATATGAGAAGACTGTCCCGTCAACATCACCGAGACTCAATACCTAAGAGGTTGATGGCCAGATCTGCCGTGAAACTGTTACAAAACTCGTACTGCAGACGTGCTGCCCAAGTGTTATCATACAATGAAGCAAAAAGAGATAATCCGTCAGCAACCAACAAAAGAAGCAATCATGATACTAGCTCAACAATAATGCTATTGACTTTTGATCCTTCCTTCCTTTTCATAAGAAGAACATCAACTCACCGAAAGAACCCCCCTCCCGCGTCCATTCATAAACCCAAGACTCGAATAGCATATAGTAAAAAACATCTCTCATCATTCCTCGCTCCATCCAGTCCTCAACCACTTCACACAATCTTTACTTCGTTTACAACAAAACGCTTACTGGGTATCAAAACCCCCAATTGCCTAGTTCAGTTTTCTCCCCTATTACCTCTACTCTCTCACATCTCAAACTCCCCCTTCCTCACGACCCCCTCGGCCGACCCCTGCCTCTCCCCCTCCCTCTAATCCCACCTCTTCCCCTAGACACAACCCCAACCCCACCTCCTCGCCCTCTACTCGCAAAGCTCTGGCGAACACTCTCCTTCCTAGCCGGAATGTCCTCGTCATCCGAGTCCGAGTCCGAGCTCGGCTCGTCTTCGGAGCCCGTACCGCTTGCCGCTTCGCTTCCGCTCCGCTCCGACCTTTGAGAAGGCGAGCGGGATCCGGAGTAACTACCGCCGTAATCGGACTCTTCGTCTTCGGTGTCCATGAGCCTGACGACGGTAGGGCCTGCGGGCTTCGGTGGAGGAGGTGGTGGTGATGGCGATCGAACAGGTGATGGTGAAGGAGAGGGAGAGATGCGGGTGACGGATGGCGCGGCTGCGGTGGAGGGCGCACGACTTGGCGGTTCGGGCGAGGCGCTGACACTCGGGCTGGGCTCTGGGGACTTGCTAGGCGAGGAGGCCTCGTCACGCGGAGGACTGATGCGGACTGATGCCTGGGATGCAGAGCGTCGAGCTGGTTGTGGAGACTTCTCCTTCTCCTGCTCAGGCTCTGGCTCCTCCGGTTCAGACGCGGAGTGGTGAGATTCCTTGTCGGCAGGCTGAACAGTTTGGCGGGTTGCTGATGTGGTCCTGGTCCTGGTCGTCCTGGGCGATTCACGCACAGGAAGGGAAGTCTCCTTCCCAGCACCCCGTGTCGCACGTCCCGAAACCGCAGGAGAGGCACTCTTCTCGATCGAGTCAACTGGCTTGGCAATGACCTTTGCGGGCGTTCCCCCGGTGCTCTTGCGCTCACCAATCTTGAACTTCTTACCCTTGAGCTTCATACGCTCAGCCAACGACAGCATGGGTGCCCTGGTAGTGACCTCCACCGCGACCTCCTTAACGCCATGCTTCGGTGGACGGCCTCTCCTCTTAGGAGCTTGGGGAGCATCGGCATTGCGCTCAACGACCTCGCCGTTCTCGTCAAATCCATCAAGCTCTTGGGCGAGTTGGGCGTCGATATCCTCATCATCGTTATCTCCACCAGCGGTCTCAGCATCCCTTGCTGTCATTGATGCGCGTGGGGGACGTCCACGTCTCCGAGAGGTTTCAGGTGCGTCGTGCGACTCCTCGTCCTCAGTTTGGTGGGCTTCCGACCTCCGTGGCCGACCGGGAGGACGTCCTCGCTTCTTGTGCGGCCCACGTAGCTTTGGCGGCCCAGATGGAGCAGCAGCGGCACGAGTCGACTTGGGTTCCTGAGAGGCTTCATTGCTACGGCTACCACCGGCGCCGGTAATGGCGAGAACGGCGGCAGAGGCAAGATCCAAGGGATCCTTGGGACCAGTCGGTCCCTCAATACTCTGCACAACGCTGGCCGGTGCTGCAGCTGCCCGGTATTCAGGTCTCTGCGAGCGAGGGATGAGAATGTCGTTGAATTCTTCTTCGTTATCCTCATCGACCCTGTAAGAAATCTTGGGCCTTGCATGTCGAAGGGTAGGTACGTTGGGTGAGTACATGCGGGCTTGACGAGACTCCTCAGCTGCCTCATCCGCAGGTTGGGCGTTTGCAGGTTGCGAAGCGCCAGCCTGGGCAGATCCAGCTCTAATATCACCGGCAACATCCGTCATCGTCTGATCAAAGAGCGCCGGGTCCATGTTCTCGAGAGCGTCATCTTGACCATCCCGTGTAGGTGGGGGCTGGGAAGTCTTGTCAAGCTTGGGCTTCTTCCGGTGGTGAGATCTCGGTGCAGCAAAATCAGGATCATCATCTTCGGCGCGGCGAGCCCTACGCTTAGCCAACCGAAGCTGCTTCTTCAAATACTCAGACATCAATTCCGGTTCTTCGTCAACAACATAATCTTCGGCCGTAGGTCTCTGATAAGGGTCGAACAGAATCTTGTCCGGACTATCATCATCCTGCTGGTAGTAACCCATACCAAGCATACGCTCCTGGCCGAACATGGACGGATCAGGGTAAGCGGACTGATCCTGATCCTCCGGAGCGATAGACATATCTGCAACCTCGGCGGGGCCTGCTGGTTGGGCGGCGTTGGGCTGGTCGGCAGATAAGCCGTTCATTTCGACGTCCGGCCTCTCCTGGCCCTCGCCCAAGCCGTCGGCGATGGATTGCTGCAAAGCGTCATCCATGTTTTCAGCTCCCGCTGCCTGCTCGCCGTTCGGTAGGGCAGGGACCTGGATGTGTACGTCTGCGTTCTTGGCCTTCTCGGCTTCAGCCTGTTGCTGTAGCTTTTGCAATCTCTTGCTTTGAACGTTGCGGCCGTCGTCGCCAGAGGTCTTGAGCCAATTGAGATTATGTACCTTGAAATCGACAAGTGTTTCCACACTCCGATCGTCAGCGATAGGGCGAGTATCGTGTCCAAGCAGCGTATTCTTTGGCTGATATGGGACATTTCCATTCTTGAGCCTACGGCAAGCACCGCAGTTGCAGATCTTGAGGCACCTAGGGCACTCCCATCTCTCATTTTGCAGGACTTCCTGGGGCATGAGATCGAACGCTCGGTAGAGGACACCGTAGCAATAGGCTTCTGAACAGCCTGGATTCGAACAGAATGCGAGCTTGTAGGTATAGTCTTTGTGCTGGCACACATGGCAACGGTAAACATCACCCTTCTTCTTTTTGCGACGTGGTTTCTTCTTAGGCTTCCCATTTTCGTCGACCTCTGGCTCCGAGTTTTCGGGCTCCGAGGGTTTATCGAGTTTGCTGATATCTTTCCATGGCCGTCTCCGAAGCTGCTCCTGGCAAATCTGCGCTACAGACTTTTTGCCAGACTTCTTCCTCGCCAGCTCCAATGGCAAGGGAGACGTGTCGTAGTCAACGTAGCCATCGTTCTTGATGATGAGAGCTCGCCACTCTTCATAACGATCCACCAGGTCAGACCACTTCCACTGCTCGGCCCAAGTGAGGTTGGAAACACAAAGGCACGAACGTCCCATGGCGTAGCACTCCATGCAGATATCGTAGGTGTCTTCGTCTCCAGTAACCAGGGTGCGAACGCAGTGCTTGCAGGTGAGGAAGCGATTGAAGATGTTGGCTCTGCAGTACGAGCAGGTAATGCAGGAATCAAACTCAACGTACTCAATCTCCTTCTCCTTTGTGGCAAACATCTCGTCCACGAAGATCTCAGTGAATAAGCGGAAGAGAGCCTTGAAGTCTTTGGCGATTTGTGTCATGCGGAAAGAGTTCTTCATCAAATCCTGACCAAAGCCGAGCAGCCCAATGTCGGCATTCTGCTCCATCTCTATCATCTGATTGTAATACTTCTGTAGTGTGAAGTAGATGATCGCTTTGTTCTTGTACTGTTCGTCACGGCAGACAAGCCTTGCCTTGGGAAGGGCTTCATGTAATGCCATCTCCAGGGTTTCAGCCGTGGTCCTGTTCCACGCAACCTTGATGGTGCGCGTGCCGCGATTCCAGACCTGATGGGGGGCCAGAGGAGGAACCAGAACGAAGTCGCCCACTTTCTGTTCCACAATGTAGACGGGGAAGTTTGCCTTCTTCCAAGCGTTGATCTGAGCGAAATGCTTCTCAATCTCGATGTCGTGTCCCAGGATGGAGAGGAAGTATTCTCTGACGACCTCGCGGTCCTTGGTCTCGGTCATGAACCAGATCGAGCTGCCCGGCTTCTCCCCGTTCTCATCTCCGGATGCATCCACCATGATGTTCTGGCCCAAGCTGGCGCACATTTCGCGATGGGCGGGGGTGTATGTGCCTTCATGACCGACATAGCACATCAAGTTTTGGGCGCGCATCTCTTCGGGAAGACTGCTCATCAGGTCACCCGCTGGGGCGCATGACTTTTCCTCCACGTAGTCATAGTCATCGAAGCGCCTCGAAGCCTTTCTATCGAGATTGTCGTTCATGTAAAAGAGGTTCGTCGGAATGACCTTCTGGAGGCGCTCGTGCCACTCGGGCGGGCAGTCGATATCCTTGAGGTAGAGGCGTTGACGGCGCTCATCGCGGAAGTTGCTCGGGGTCCACTGGTTCGTCAACTGCTTCATCGATCGGAGGTAATGACCCATGGTCATTGGGATGTCGGTTTGGGCAACAATGTCGCGAACATTTTCCTCTGCAAGAAGTAAAGATGGTTAGATTACAGCAAAGGTGACATAAGAATGACAAGCTTAGCTTGACACTCACGTTTCTTGTTATAGGTATCCTCGAGCCATTCTGCGCTGAACAGCGTCTTGGGTAGTCGATCGTTCCATTTCTCGATGACCAGTGGTTTGCCGCCGCGGATGACATGGAGGTAGACGAGTCTCTCGAACTCTTGAGGGCCGATGTTGCGGATCTGAGCTGCTGAGACACGGAGGACCCAATGGAAATTTGGCGTCTTCTCGACCAAAGCATGAAGATCGAGATCCGGCGGAATCGGGTCGAATTTGGCCTGGGGATGGGATGCGGCCGGCATCTTGGTGATGGTGTTGGTGTGCGTCGGTTGTTGTGATGCGACGATGTTGCTATTCTCTAGTGGGTTCGGAAGAGGTTCGTGCGAGGGACGTGATGATTACGCGATAGAAGTGTTGTTGGAGAGGCGCGCAAGAGCATTCAAGCTACATGATGCTCAATCCGACATTAGGGAGTGCAAGCTGGAGATGCCTGCGTCGGCTGTGTTGATGAAGACAGCGGAACGAAAAGGCGTGCACTGTCGTGAGAAATGCGCGGTCGCCTTCAATCTGGTGTTGCTGCAGTGGTGATGTGAAATCGCCCCGTGCCGGAGTGGGAGACAACGGTTCACTGTCCGACGCGGCAAAAGTCGACAAGGCCAATTGGTAATAATCCCTGCAGGGACGGGACAGAACTGAAGAAAGCGTGAATGCGGGAGGCTGAACCGCTGCGGGGCCTCTCAGCTTTATCTTATCCTTGGGCCAATCACCAAAAGGGAGTGGACCTGTGGCTGATGCTGTCACCTCAAATCAGATGGAGAAGAGCCAACTGTGGCGCATATAATTTGTGTGCAGATCAGAAGGCTGAGAGCAACAAGATCACGAAGACAACCCCAGTTGAAGAGGCAGCTCGTCTCGTCGACTTAATTCTGGATTTGGGTGTCAGAGGCACAAAAGCCTGGCTGGGTAGGGATTGGGACAAGAGGTAATATTTCAGAGCGTTCTTTGCTTTGTTTTGGTGACTCAACTGATGCGGTATCTTCGGCATCTCTGTCAGTTGAAAACATGTGAAGTTGCTCACTTACACGCTATCCACACACTAGCACTCACTAACACTTACACCCATCACAGACAGCCTCCTCTCACGAGCCTCACGACGGTTCACCAGAAGGGACATCAACCATCATGTCCTCCCACCGTCTTCTGACCGGGCTTGTTCCCCGACGTACCTTCTCTCACAACACCACTCGTTTTCTCACCAAGCCACCATGTATCGGCCGTCAATCTCACCACTCCAAAGCCCTCACCAACCCGCGTCTCCTCTCACTTGAGAAGACCCTTCACTCCCAACAACGACAACAAAAACAACAGCAAAGACTTTCCTACCACACCACCAACCCCCTCCTCTCCCAACCCGAAATCCCAACCACACCCACCAGCGCCACCCTCCCCACCTCAGCCGTCCCCTCCTCCGATCCTCCTCTGCCCGAGTACGTCCCCCCAACAACCGGTCTCCTCTCGCGCCTCCCCTCCTCCTGGGTCCCCTACGCCGAACTCGCTCGACTCGACAAGCCCACCGGCTCTTACTACCTCTTCTTCCCCTGCCTCTTCAGCACTTTACTGGCAGCTCCCCTCGCCGGGGGGGCCGTCATGGCCATGGCCTCACCAGCCTCCGTCATCGGCACCTCTCTCCTCTTCTTCTCGGGGGCCATCATCATGCGCGGCGCCGGCTGCGCCATCAACGACCTCTGGGACCGCGACCTGGACCCGCACGTGACGCGGACTCGCTTGCGCCCCATCGCACGGAGGGCCATCACGCCCTTCCAGGGCCTGGTGTTCACGGGCTCGCAGCTGTTGGCCGGGTTGGCGGTTTTGCTGCAGTTCCCCTTTGAGTGTTTCTGGTACGCGACGCCGAGCTTGCTTTTTGTGGCGTGCTACCCGCTGGCGAAACGGGTGACGTATTATCCGCAGTTTGTGCTCGGGTTGACGTTCTCGTGGGGAGCGATTATGGGTTTCCCTGCGCTGGGGGTGGATTTGTTGGCGAACAGCGCGGCGTTGACGGCGGCGGGGTGCTTGTATACCAGCAATATCGCGTGGACGGTGTTGTATGATATGATTTATGCGCATATGGATATCAAGGATGATGCCAAGGCGGGCATCAAGAGCATTGCGCTCAAGCACGATAAGGAGACGAAGCAGGTGTTGACGGGCTTGGCTGTTGCGCAGATTGCGCTGCTGGCTGGGGCGGGCGCGGCGGTTGGTGCTGGGCCGGCGTTCTTCATCGGAAGCTGTGGTGGTGCGGCCTTGACGTTGGGTTACATGATCAAGAAGGTTAACTTGAAGAGCGTCAAGGACTGCTGGTGGTGGTTTGTTAATGGCTGCTGGATTACCGGTGGCGTCATCAGCCTGGGATTGGCGGCTGACTATCTGCTCAAGTACTACGAGCAAGAGAAGCGGGAGAAGAAGCCGGAAGAGCTGGAGTCGGCCTGAAAGATGGTAACGTCTCTCTGTTCTTTCTGGGATATCATCTTTGTAATTTCATGTACCATAACACCATGTTTGTCATACTATTTTAGACACGAACAGCCCCTGGGCAATCTCCAGAACACCGAAAAGTCATGAAAGATAGAGAGAAGAAGCTTTTGGGGAAAGCACGATTTCTTTTGGCAATTAATGACCTGCTTTCTGTTGGATCATTACTACCATGAGAGTTCAGGTATCCCTTAAACCCAAAACCAAAATGCCGTTGTAAAAAAGCCTCGTAGACTCCGCATAATGAACCGTGCCCGTTTGCCTGCTCGAAGCAACGATACGCTTAAGAGCGGGGCTTCTCCTTCTTCTCCTTCCAGAGGGCGAGGAGACCGACACCAGAGACCTTGACGACCTTGAAGCGGACACCGGGAATATCACCCTTGGCCTTGCCCTTGCGACCGAAACCGGCGAGGAGGACCTCGTCGTTCTCGTCAACGAAGTTCAAGCAACCATCGTTGGGGACTAGAGAGGGAAATGGGTTAGCACATTTGCCACTCGGATGCGCTGGGGTTTCCAGCAGGATAATCCTTCATCATCGAATGATTTGGGGGTTGGAGAGGGGTCGTCGTACCGAAAGCAGTGACCTTCTTGCCGTTCTTGATGAGCTGGACACGGACACACTTGCGGATAGCCTATGGTCGCAAATGTTAGTCTTGTGTTGATGTCGAATTTCGTTGTTGATATCGGAGAATCGAGTCGAGTCGAGTTCATCGAAATCGGAATCGGGGTGTACGTACGGAGTTAGGCTGCTTGGCCTCAACGCCGACCTTCTCGAGCACAATGCCCTTGGCGTGGGAAGAACCACCGAAGGGGCTGTCATCATCGTCATGTTAGCCGAATGCCCTCCATCTCGTTTCGCTTCGTGTGTTCGCCGTCCTCAATCTCCCCATCATTCCCATCTCTTTCTCTTCATTTCGCCATCGTCGGTCGGGGTCGTTTCCATCGCCATCGCCATCGCCATCGTCGGGACTGATGCGTACCTGGACTTGAAGGCAGTGCCGAGAGCCCTCTTCTTGTAGTGAAGATCGGACCAACGCTGCTCGCGACGGTTGTTGCGCAGCTTGCGGGCCGCGTTAAGACCACGGGGCTTTCCTCCAGACATATTGGCTTTTGGTTGAAAATGTCAGTTTGGGGGACAGTTTCAAAGGAGGAGTCGGAAATCGAAATATCTCGACGTGGTGAAGGCGGGGGGCAGCAGGGTGGCACGTACCGACTTAGAGACGTGATCACGGACTCTGGGTACAGTTCGTAATGCGGAGGGTCAAGCTCACGGTTTGCTGGGAATTTTTTGGTTTTTCCGTAGTAGGGCGAGAAAACCCTAGGACTGCGTGCGATTGGGTGGCGGCCGAGTGGGGTCATTCGCCTCAGGCAACTGTCGTTGATTGTGTGACAGGTGGAGTATTTGGTGTGCAACTGACCAATGGAAGCGGCTACTGATAAGCCCCTTTGATAAGCCAGCTGCTCCGTCACTTGCATGCTTGTACCGTCAAGGTTCCCCAAGCTCAACCAACCAACGCGGATGCGCCGCTTGTGTCCCGCTCACTGTTCACAGTTCACTTTCAAACCTGACCTACGAAGACATTCAGTCAAGCTCCCTTTTGGAAAATGTAGCCATGTCTCAACTCGCCAAGGTAAAGTCCAAGGCGCGCGAGCCGCCGTCGCTCTTCCTGCCTCCTTCTCCATCGGCCTCCCATGCCTCGCTCTCTGCAACGACCGGCCCCGGCCCAGGCCACCAGTCGGGACCGGGACCATCCTCTCCTCTCGGACCTGGCCGCGGTGGCGCATCTCTACTACCTTCACCGGCCGTGAACGATACTCGACGAGGAAGTGTCGCCGCTGCCGCTGCCGCCGCCGCCGCCAATGCAGCAACAACCACGACCGGTTCTACCGCTCCGAATCCCGCGACAGCCCTCAACCTCTCCATCCCGTTGCAGCTGCCTCGAGGCGAGTCTACGCGCACCACCGATAGGACGGATGCGCTCTGGGCCGAGATGCAGGCGACATTGGAGGAGGTCGAGCTGTCAGCTAGCGGAGGCACGAGGGTGTTTGGATCGGATCATGAGCAAAAGCTGGCGGAGCTACGACAGGCGCAGATTGCCCTGGCGCAGGCTTGGGCGAGGAGTGAAGCGGATGATGCCGTTGAAACACAGAACAATGGGGGTGCTGCAAGCGTCGTAGGAGGCGGGCTAGGGAAAACCAAGTCGTCGGTTGCCGGAACGGAATATGGTGGCCTTGGTGGGAAATCCGAGGCGGGTGGTACGATAGGAGGCACTGAGGGCGGAGGACCAAAGAGCACCGGAGGCGCCGGCAGCACACGGCCCAATAGTGCCGGAGGACCTGAGAAGCTCGGCGCAAAGCTCGAGCAGGAGACTGACGCTGACATTCTACTTGCGAGGAAGAGACGTGAGGCCAATGATCACTACTTTTCGAGAGTCAACCAGGGCGTCCTCGATGTTGTCGCCAAGTTGGAGGATGTAGCTGTTGCCATGCGCGCGGTTGAACAGGAGAGTAAGGATATCTGGGCAGACGGCGAAGATGACAGCAATCCGGGGAGTGTGAGGGCCAATGTTTAGTCGGCCTTGATCACATAGCGTTTGGGACTTGAAGAGGGTATCACCATGGGCTTCGCAGCACCATGGCTAGTTTGGCATTTCTACGGCGTTGGAACTCTCGAGCATTACCTTACTACTGCGTACCTAACTTACTTATCTATCATAATCGATAATTCTCACGACTAGGACGTGCCAACAAGCTTAAGCTTACCCAAACTCGCATACTCAAAACATATTCTAGCACTTGATGCTCTCCCTGTTGCGTAAGCATGCATGGCTAGCTCATATCTGCCGAGGCTGGTGATGATGAGACGAAGCCGGGCAGTCTCCAAAAGGGGCTAGGCGCTAGGAACACCGGGACACCCCACGTGTGGTGGATTTGGCATCCTCGGGACCTTGCAACTTGGCATCCACATTCCACCATCCCCAACTCCCCCACTGAAGTGCGACTCCAAGTCCATTCATCCGGATTGCCGACCCGAACCCAGTGAGGCCGTTCTTCTGTTCCGTGTGGTCCATTGTCCAGTCCATCCCAACCTCCAATTTGCAGGAGTCTCGTGGTTGTCGGAGGAGAGGATTGGCATCGGTAGCCCGGGTTTGTTGTTGTCGTTCGAGTGACCGGGGAATCCGAATGCTGTGTCTACCTATCAAATGGAAGCTCTTGTCCTACCATGGAGGGGCACATGTAAAGCTCCAAAAAGCCCTCACCACGACAACTGTTGAAAGGGATTCAGGTGTAACTGTCTGAGCCCGTGACAGTGACACCATTCTCCAGGAACACAGAACAATCCCAGGACCAGGAATTGAAGTTAGGTTCCCAGATATGCTCATTAAGTCCAGTGTAATCGGTTATAAGATGTGACCGGTTCGGTTCCTTGCAACCAACCATACTTGCAGAGTAATCGAAGTTGTAGATGAACGGTAACTCACCTCATGTACCCCGTAATAGATACCGAATGCCATAGAGACAGAGGTAGTAGCAGTGCGTCATGTGCAGTAACTGCAAGCAGATGAGATCCCCAGATTTCCAAGATTCAGGGCAGCCCAGTCAATGAACGGGGAACACGGGCACTCGTGACGGGGACCTCCAACTCAACAACCACTTGAGTGGCATCCACGCCTCCAAGCGCTGCCGTGGCCGCTCCGATCACTGGAGAAAAAAATCGCCGAGCCTCAAACGTAGCCAAAACCAGGACCGCCCCCGGCCTCCATACAGTATAGAGTACTACCGTGACCCGGACTACTAAAAGAGGTACCCGTAGCCCGACTACCGTTGACTCCAGTCTTGCTTCCCGCGTCCCGTGTCCGTTTCGCTCCGTTGATTGATTTTGAGGTCATTTCCTTTTCCAACTTTCCCTTCTTCTTTTCTGCTTCTCTCTCTCTCCTTTTCTCCCTCTCGCTTCCACCTCCCCTCCTCCACCTACCTCTTCCAATCAACATCTCCACTCCTCCCCAACACACACCATTCAAGATGGGCTTCATCGACGACGAAGTTAAGCGCCTCGGCGATGTCATTGCCTCCCTCGAGGGTCGCGTCAGGTCCCTCGAGGCCCGCGAGTTCAGCGGCAAGCCCGTCACCACCGCCGAGCAGGTCCGCATGATCCTCATCGGTCCCCCCGGTGCCGGCAAGGGCACCCAGGCCCCCAAGATCAAGGAGAGGTTCAACTGCTGCCACCTTGTAAGTTCCTTGTCTTGCCGTCCTTCAAAGCAACCGATTAGTGTCTTCTCGCCAGCCAGCTTAGGGACCAGATGAGAACTAACCAATGCGCGACACGCGCACGCTTTCTTAGGCCACCGGTGACATGCTCCGCGCCCAGGTCGCCAAGGGCACCGCTCTCGGCAAGCAGGCCAAGAAGATCATGAACGAGGGCGGTCTCGTCAGCGACGACATTGTCATTGGCATGATCAAGGATGAGTTGGAGAACAACAAGGAGTGCCAGGGCGGGTACGTTTTCCAGCTCCCTTTCCCCTTCTGTCCCCCAACTGTTATAACTAACAACCCTTCTTTCCAACAGCTTCATCCTCGACGGCTTCCCCCGCACCGTCCCCCAAGCCGAGGGTCTCGACGCCATGCTCCGCGAGCGCAACCTGCCCCTGCAGCACGCCGTCGAGCTCAAGATCGACGACTCCTTGCTCGTCGCGCGCATCACGGGCCGCCTCGTCCACCCGGCTTCGGGCCGTTCTTACCACCTGACCTTCAACCCGCCCAAGGACGACATGAAGGACGACATCACGGGCGAGCCGCTGGTGCAGCGGTCGGACGACAACGCCGAGGCGCTCAAAAAGCGTCTTGAGACCTACCACAAGCAGACGGCGCCCGTCGTCGGCTACTACCAGAACACGGGCATCTGGAAGGCCATCGACGCCAGCCAGGAGCCCGGCCAGGTCTGGAAGTCCCTGCTCGCCATCTTTGACGGTGATAAGGCCAAGGCTAGCAGCGCTGGTTCCGGTATCATGAACAGGATCGCTTCTGCTGCCAAGAGCTCGTAAAGAAACTGACAAACGAACGAGACAACTTTGTTGTTCGCTTGATGGTTCTACGTTTAACTTGGTGAAAGAAGAGAGCAGGGCAGAAGAAAAGCTGGGCCAGGCTTCCTTTCGTGGTAGTTGGCATTGTTGAGAAAGATACAATATACCGATACAACCAACCAACACAACCTGGACCGATACGGAACGAAACCGAAATACCCTCATCCTGCGCACAGTTGGTATAGGCTCTGCTTCTTCGATTCGAGTCTTGGGAAGGGGAAATAGACCAGTCACTATAACTGGCCAGTGGTTGCTATCACATACCACACACACCACCTTAATATCGCCGAAACACTGCTTACTGTAAGCAATTTTCGGAAAACGGGAATTTAGGGGGTCTTTGATGTTATGATGGGAAAGAAAAGCGACGGCGCACGTTTGTTATCATGACACGAAGACAAGATACAAGGAAAGCGATGAACTTCTTGTAACCGGATATTTGGGATGGATTTAGGAAAAGGGAAAATAAACAAATTAAAAAAGACCTAATGATGTTCCCGTGTCTGTGATGTGATGCTCATTCGTCCATATTCTAATTCTACTGTGTAGGTATATCAGGGGCAAAGTAAACAAACATTCAGTTCCATGATAAACCAAACGCAACGCAGCGCAATGCTATCTATCTCCTAATACCTGTTTTGATTTGTTCTTGCTTTGTCTTTACACCCAGTCTCAAACCCGACAGCCAATTCCGATTCCACCCGCTCGTTGCTCCTTATCAATGCATCCATCTAGTCGTCCCTCCACAAGCCCTTTATCTTGTCTCTCCGTAACGGCTGTCTCTAAAGGTATGCCCACATTCTATTCAAAGACATCTTCTCTTCTCTATAGTACTTTACGACCTCAGTCCAATAAGTAGCACATACCGTTTATTTTCTTTTTCTTTTCCCTTGTCGAAAATCGAATCAAACCAACCGCACGAATGCACGCACGCACGCACACAGAAAAAAGAACAGTTAATCAATCACCCCCGTAACCAACACCGAAACAAACGCCGTAGCCGCCACCGTGGTGGCCATCAACCGTCGTATTGATGATGACGAGCTTGAGCTTGAGCTTGAGTTGTTCTGCTTCCGTTGTAGCACAGTCGAGACACGATATAGGTTCTTCAAAGTGGTAGCCACCGCCGCCAGAGACAGTAACGCCCGGATAAGCGAGAGGATCGCTGTCCAGCAAAGGGCGGCATCAGTTAGGCAGGTTGAACAGAATGAAAGACGATCTTGGTTGATTTGCATAACATGTTGGTGGTGATGATAGATGGTAGATGGTGGTAACGGCGGCGACGAGGCGGCCAGGCCTGGTACTGGTAGGACAGGACAGGCTACGCGAGGACGAGATTCTATCTCCTTGGCGTGGCTACAGGAGAACAAAAGGGGATAAGGGTCAGATTTTGGTCTTCGTCCCAAGGACAAGAAATCAAGGGATTGGGGTTGGGTTAAAGGTTGTTGCTTACAGTTTACCAACTGCCTTTGCTTGTGCAGCCAGCTCTTGGGTTGGTCGTGGCGTCTTTGGAGGATGACGTGGTTGCTCTGCAGCCGGCTCGTGATGTCGTACCATGCTGTTGTAATCATGGAATTCTCGCGCTGGAGGTTCTTGATGATTTGGTCGCTTGCCGCCTGTTTGTTGGGCCGGAAGACGCTCTGGTTAGTATACAAATCAAGGGGAAGAAACAACAAATACAAAAAAAAGCGCATTACAATCTATCATCGTCCAGGCGGATGGAAAGCAATAAATGGACGTACCTTTTGGGCCGCATAGGCACCGCCGCTCTCAACAAGTTTGATCCGCCTTTGGAGATCATACTTCTCCTGTTCAGCCTTGTCGAGTTGCTATAGGCGAGTGGCATTAGCATTTTGTGAGAGGTGCATATACAACATGGCTAAAACACTGTTTGGTGATGATAGGTTTGTCGGCTTCGACAGCTGGGAAATCAGTCTGTGGGCAGGTAAAGTAATCGTGGATACAGTTGAAAGCAAAAGAAGAAGAGAGGGGAGTTTGAGGGGCGAGACTGGGAGACAGGTGAACACCATACAGTACGTGATCACCAGTCACCAAGAGTGGGTATCTCAAGTCTTCAATCGCTTGAGAATGCTTGACAGGCAAGCGCTGGTCTTCTCAAGGCCACTAAGCCAGGAGGCTTCTGATGGTGATGACATGGGAACGATGACCCATTCACCATCTTCCTCAAGAACGGTCTCAGATGCAATAGGCGAGGGGTCCGCCAAAAGGGGGATATCGACCCGTGAGGCCAGATAAGGAGGTGTTGGACTTGGAGAAGGGTCGTTGCTCACCTCGATCTTTTGCCTGAGCGCGGCCTTCAGCTTGTCCATCTTTTCGACGTCCTCCTTCCTGGACTTGTTGGGATCTCCGCCGCTCGCAATAGCATCGTCCAGCTGCTTGCGGAGCTTGTCCTTGGAGACTAATGCTTCCATCAGCTGCGCTTTCATCTCGTCCAGTTCAAACGTCTTTTCTCTGAGCTGCTTGCGTGTCGCCTCGAGCTCCTTCTGTAGCGACTCGGCTATCAGCTCGTCAGAAGCCTTAAGAGCTGTAAGTGCAGCTGATTGCTCCTCTCCAATGACGGACACTATGAGAAGAATGTCAGTCAATTTTGCCCTTGCGTTTTCAGCACAATGACGCCAGGACTCACGATCTGTCTTGACAGCAATCAACTCGCGCTCCTTGTCTGCAACGTCCTGTTCAAGCTCCTGAACCCGCTTTGTGAGCTTCTCAACGTCACTAGAGGTGTCAAGGAACTGCTTCCGCAGGTTCACAAAGGCGGGATTGCTAAAGCACTCAGGTGTTAGTGAATCCCAATCTTATAGTTCCCATCCAGAATTAAGCTCGCCAACTAACCTTTCTCCTGCTGTGTTATTCATAATGGCATTGAGCTGTTCCTGAGCAACGGCATGCTTCTCCATAGCCTCGGTACACTTGCCGCGATACAAGTCTACCTTCTTGTTGGCCGACTCCAATTCGCTTCTTAGGCGCTCATTCTCAGACGCAACGGTCATATTGCTGCGCAAGACATTGTTCTCTGCCTTAAGCCGTTGGAGTTCTAGACGAACAGCCGGTTCTGTTTCAAGCTCATGCTCGAGATTAAAGCCGCCATTGGTAACAGGACTTTCGGAACCCGATGTCTCATGGATGGCACCGCCCATTTGAAGCTGCTCCTGGAGCTCCTTGATCATATTTTCATCAGCCTGGTGTTTCGATTCGAGGTACTCAACTCTTCGTTGGAGCTCCTCGTTCGTTTCTTGCAAGACGTTCCTGGATTGGAGCGTGTAGACAATCTCTTGCTCGTTATTCGCCAACACCTTGACCTTCTCTTCAATCTCCTTTTGGAGCTTCCTGTTTTGCGCCTTGAAGTTCTCGTAGTCCTTCAAGTCCTGTTCCATCTGGACAATTTGCTCCTCTAGGGTCCTGTTTCGTTGCTGGATGAATGTAAGATCTTGAGCCTTCTTCTTGTAGTTTTCTAGGCCCTTAATCTGTTGTTGTTGCTGCTTGTTCTCGTGTTCCAGCTCTGTAAGCTTGTCCTCCAGGTCCTTAACCCGGTCAGCCCTTGCTTTTAGCGCAGCATTGTCTTTCTCGAGCTTGGTGATATGCGCTGTCTCCTTGACAATTTGAGCCTCCAAGTCGTCAATGATGGCCATTTTGTCCTTGATCTCATCTCGCAGGTCCTTGATGGCCGCACCAGCATCGGCACCCCTGTGCCTCTTCATGGCGTTCAGCTCGGCTTGCGCCCCATTAAGGTCGTTGAGCAGAGCTTGCCGTGTATCGAGGAGCTTGTCGACCCGCGCTTGTAGATCGGCATTCTGCTTTTTTAGGTATTCATAAGCGCCCTTTGTTTGCCTCAACTCTTCCTCCATAAGGGCCGGGTCCCTGACAATGTGCAGGTCGGCAGTATCTTGTCCATCCACCTCCTTCGGCTCTTGCAGTTTCGCGTCCGCATCGCTCTGTTTTTGCTTTTGGAACACTTCGACGGTGTTCGCGATTTCCTTTTGCGTGACACTGTCGAGCTTCAAGATAGCCGGGACGTAGGCCTTGTTGGTAGAGCCCAAGCAGATGGTGATGACAAAGTACGAGAGGAACTCGCAAATCGCATTGTCGTCGGGGTGCTCTAGGATGGCGCGGAGCTTGGATGGTGGAGGAGCGTACTGCGGGACGTCGTTACGCATAAAGGCAGCAAGGCCGCGAGATACGGTTTCGAGATTGGCCTTGTTGTCTTCGGGTGACGAAGGACTCCGTATGAGGCTCGAGCTGGAAAAGTCCCCGGAGGTCATATCTTCGAGGATGTCTCCCAGCATAAGACCATCTTGGAGGTCCTTAAGGGTGGCCGCCCGGCGCGATGTCTTGAACGTGTTGATCCATTTCAACAGGGCGGCCTGCTTCGCGAGGCTGTACTGCGTCATCGTGGGTGGTCTCAAGAGGCCCGACGGGCCCACGGTTCAGACAACTTAATGTTCGTGGTCAATGTCGAGGCCGCAGGGAAGCGACGAAACGTCGGGCGAGCGTGTCGTCGATATAGCCTTGCGATAGGGGCGGATCGAAACCCAACGGACGAGGTGGGGGGGTGTTGGTCGAGGGCGTGTAAAGTAGTGTACAAGACGTCGATACTGGTTTATACGTGAATGGGTACGGTATTCCCTTGCTGTCTGCCCGGTAATGGATTGTATGCTGCGGCAGTTGGGGGAAAGTACGATGTGGTGAATGAAAGATAGAACAGAAGGTTGTAGGGCGATGGTTGAGAGGAGGTCCCGTCGTTTCTTTTCTCAGGAGATGCTAATTAAACGCGGCGAACAGAAGCCCAAAGGACGGGACAAGTCGGATATTGGAAACTAAAGACGGGATCGGGAATGAATGAATGAATGAATAAAATGGAATGGTTTATCCTCTTGGGCGGTTAGAGCCTTGGTTACTCAAGACGTCTATGCGTGTGCGCAAGTTCTCGTGTTTGTTGTATGTCCTGTTGTCAAACCAGTCCGGAAGTTCGTTGACTTGTCCAATTCCCGGAGTCGCGGTTTGGACATGAAGTTGGAGGAATCTCGTCTCGTAACTGCGGGCGGTTGCGTCTTGGGGTGCGCTATGCAGGCCACTCTGGGGACTGGACGCAAATAGACCACTGGCGTTGTCGCTGATTAGCCCTGAGATGCAGAACAACAGGGGTTCCAGGTTGGTTTCGGCAATGTAATTGCGTGCATGGGGCATCGCCGTTGTGCGAACTGTGGTCGTCGAGGTTCCCATTTGCATCCACTCAAACATCTCTTCAGCACTGGAGCCAGTCTCAGGGATCAGGGCAGGTTGGCAATGATGGGTTCCTGTGCTGTTCCTGAAGAATACATTACGAACATCACGGCACTGGCCAGACATGATCTGTACCTGAGGTACTGTTATTGTCGAATGATGTCAGGCTATTAAAGACATCTCGACCAACTAGAAGGAGATCCGCGAGGCCGTTTTCTTGAGCTAAGGTACATCATCAGACACACCCAGGGCTGTTGCTGGGTAGAGAGCCCATGGTTCAGGAGACTCTCTCTACATGTTCACCGCAGTGGATCATCCTATTCCCCTGAAGATCCAGTCATAGCTTCCAAGTCAGCGGCATAGTCGGTGATGAGTTGTTAGGTAGGCGAACGCCCATAACTTGTTCACAGGTCGATTTCTCAATGACAATGACTTCAGGTATGGAATCGTATGATGACAGAAGGTTCAAGTTCCTGAAACCCGAACCTCAACGCTTCATGACCATGATGTTGATGAACACAAAATCTATTGAACGTAAAGATGCTTGCCAAACGTTGGGACATTGAGCCCGTCCGTCAGGTTTTGATACCATAACAATCCATCTCCATCAATCCATTTCCAAAAACGCCAAGACCATGACTTACAGTCCGTAAAAGGCAACAACTCTGCCCAGTACAGTTGCACCTGGGTATCATTTCCAACACACTCTCTCTCTGTCTCTCTTTCTCTCTGGCACCATCGCATCTTAGATGCCGCTGTGTAGACTCGAATGATTAATTTCTTATCTTCGCTCGTCCCAGGTGTCGCAAAACAATCAACTGGCCGCTTACAACGTGGTGACGACCTTGTCCTCCTCGATAGTAGCGTAGTTCTCGCTGGAGGCGGAAACCGACTCGAGAGTCTTTTCGCCAACCTTGGCAGAGAAGCCCCTGGATAAAAGTGTTAGTAAGAACATCCGAACCAAGACAGTGTCCGAAAACATACTTCATGAGGGTGTACTCGTGGGTAATGACACCACCGGCATCGACAATCGCCTTCTTGTCCTGCTTGATGACCGAGTCGGGAGTGTTCTCCTTGTAGGTGATGATGACCGACTTCTGGATGTCAACGGCAATGGCGCCGGAGACGAGGGCAAGGGCGCCGAGAACGAAACCGAAGAACTTCATTTTTGCGATAGATTTTGGTTATTTTGCTTTCTTTATGTTGGGACGGGTATAAAGTATGGCGTCACGTTGTTGGGCAGACGATGAATGGACGGATGGTTTCCCTTGAATGAAATGTCGGGAGGACCCCTCGACTTTAAAGATGCTTGCCGATCCCTCTGTCAGAGGCGCAACGACAAAAAGGTGCCATGTCACGCGCCAAGGAGCCTCCCAGCGCATAAAGAGACCCCCCTTTCTGAGGTCTCAGCTTCCTCAGAAGGAAGGTCGCTATAAGAGCCCCTGTAAGTTCAGGCGGAAGGCACGTACACAGTACTTCACGGCCGTACCTGCTACTTGGTGATTAGATAAGCCCTGTTTGTTATGTCACCACGGCAGTCGGGTGGCACAGGGCAGAAGGCTGAGGCCCCACCGCCCAACTCAAGTTCAAGGTATTAGGCGCTAACCTGATTGGGTACTCACCTTCCAGCAAGTGAGGCAGCTAGCCAGTGACGACGGCGAGACCAGACCACTGCAACTACAGCAGTTGAGCTTCGAGGCCACTGACAATCTGACGATATACACCTCGACAATCAAAACATCATACCCACCAGCCTTCCTTCTTCTACCCCACGAAATACCACCCGACCTCCCATCCCGCTCACCGAACACACGACCATCACGACCCCTCCGACGACACCTCGAATCCAGCTCTCGCCATGCCCGCCACTACTGCGGAAACGCTCTCCCTGGTGAACCGCAGCGTCTCGGTTGCGCCGCTGGTCCTGCTCTCAGTCGTCGACCACTACAACCGTACCCAAGCCAACAAGTCCAAGAGCAAGCGTGTCGTCGGCGTGCTATTAGGCCAGAATGACGGAAAGAATGTTCGCGTGTCCAACAGTTTCGCGGGTGCGTAGTGTCTACCCCGAAAGCTTGCCTGGTTGCCCCGCGCCTAGGTGCTGGTTGTTTGGTTTCTAACTTGGCGACGCAGTTCCCTTCGAGGAGGACGACAAGGACCCCTCAGTTTGGTTCCTTGACCACAACTACGTCGAGTCCATGAACGACATGTTCAAGAAGGTCAATGCGCGCGAGAAGCTAATAGGCTGGTACCATTCCGGCCCCAAGCTACGGGCCTCCGATCTCGACATCAACGAACTGTTCAAGCGCTACACTCCCAACCCGCTTCTTGTTATTGTCGATGTCCAGCCCAAGGAGACGGGCGTTCCCACAGATGCCTACTTTGCCGTGGACGAGATCAAGGATGTATGTCTTCCAGAGACGCCGTCGCGCTTCCCACTTGATCCCATTCAGCCTCGCCCAAGTACACCTGCTAACTGCATTTGACTACCACAGGACGGCACCACCACATCCAAGACCTTTGTCCATACTCCCTCCATTATCGAGGCCGAAGAGGCCGAGGAAATCGGCGTCGAGCACCTTCTTCGCGACATCCGTGACGTAGCCGTCGGCACACTATCCACCCGCATCACCAACCAGATGCGCTCCCTGCAAGGCCTCCACCACCGCCTCCGCGACATCCAAGCATATCTCCAAAAGGTCCTCGACGGCCAGCTGCCCGTAAACCACGCCATCCTCGGCAACCTCCAGGACGTCTTCAACCTGCTCCCCAACCTCTCGACGCCCAAGTCCGGCCCAGGCGCTACTGGCACCAACGCCGACAGCGAGCTCAGCCACGCCATGAGCATCAAGACCAACGACCAGCTCATGGCCATCTACCTCAGCAGTCTGATCCGCGCCATCACTGCGTTCCACGACTTGATCGAGAACAAGATCCAGAACAGGCAGCAGCAGG
This sequence comes from Neurospora terricola FGSC 1889, assembly GCA_009805285.1. Taxonomy (NCBI): domain Eukaryota; kingdom Fungi; phylum Ascomycota; class Sordariomycetes; order Sordariales; family Sordariaceae; genus Neurospora; species Neurospora terricola. The sequence continues at coordinate 32,298 of RANZ01000063.1, read as the reverse complement.
AGGAGAACGACGCCAAGAAGAAGGAAGGAGGAGAAAACGGCGAGAAGAAGGAGGGCGACAAGGACAAGAAGGAGGGTAGCCCGGCGGCAAATGGTGAAAGCAAGGAGAAGGAGAGCAGCCCGAAAGATAAGAAGAAATAAGCGAAACATCATGAAGTGAAGAGGAAATAGGAAAGGTGAGCTCGGGACTGACGGGGGCAGCAACGGACGGGGGCCGTAGATGATACGATATCAATCAATTCAGCATGAATCATGTTTGTGTACGAAATTACAAGAAAGACACTCACATAGAGAGAGCAGCACAAGGTCGAAAATGGGATCTTGGGCGTTTGTTAATAATACTAGTTAACTGACAAGTTTGTTTACTGTGATGGTGGAGGTTTGCGACTATAGGAGAGAAACGCATATAACCGGCCCTCTACTCGTTTCGCCGGTTTGAACGAGTGTTTCTTGCCCAGACGAGTAACTCTCTTGTCTAGCACTTCAAGATCACACTCCTTCACCATATAGGCTTACATTAAACATCAGCAACAATCCCAGCCATCTCCTCCCTGCCCACCATCCGCTCGGTCACATACCTCCCCAACGCCCTCCTCCATTTATCAGCCAACAGACAGGCGAGCAGGTGTTTACAAACCGGCGGCACGCTCGAGTGATCTCCGGCGTCGAAGAGGGTCATACCGCCGAAGGTCCATCCTGCACTTCCTTTTTTGTCTCTTTGTCTTTCTCGTTCCCCGTCGCCCTCTTTTCCTTGCTCTCTCGTTGTTGCTGTTGTTGTTGCTGTTGTTGTAACATCAGCTTCGTGGTTGTTGATCGAGTCCATGACAGTGGAGTCATCGGTGCCCAACTCAGAAGAGACACAAGCAAACGCAAACGCAGCACAGGTACAGTTCCATGCCTCCAGGCTGACTATATACCGACGCTGTGTATGGATTCGATCTCGTTCTCGGTCCGCTTCGCCAACACCAGATGGGATACCCTCGGTGTCTGCGTCTCCATGAAGCCCAGAAAGGTTGCTGCTGGGGTTCTTTCGTTTCCGTTTAGGGTGGGTGTTGAGGGGTTGTGAGGAGCGGACTAGGTAGAACTCTGGTGGTCTTCGTCGTTCTGCTTTGGATTCATGTTGTGACTTGTGCTTTTCCTTTTCATGCTTGTCCGTGTCCCCGTCACAATCACCGCCCCGGTTTGCATCTCCGTCGTTGTCGTCCCCTCCCATAACAACATCCACATCGACATCCACATCCCCCTTTTCTTTCTGCTCCTTCTGCTCCTTCTGCTCCTCCTTCTTCACTACCCCCGCCTCCCCAGCACACCTCAAAACAACCCGTTCAACCAACCCCCGTTCCAAAACCTCCAAGCCCGGTAACACCACCCCCGGGAAGAGAACATGTAGCGTGATGATCAGATGTCGGTATTCAGGTGGTACGAGCTTTAGCGGGTTTATGTTCCCGTTCCCACCACCTCCTCCACTCCCACCACCTCCCCCGTTCTTCGCTTTGAACTCGGAGGTGGTGGCGGAGATGATATCCCCCTGCCCTTCCTGCCCTTCCCCATCCCCTTCGCCTTCTTCCTTGAGAATTTGGAGGAGTTGCTTTCTCCTATTCGTTTCTGTTGTGACTGTATGTTCACTCTCCTCCGTTATTTGTGACACACCCTCGGAGTGATGTCCAAGTCCTGGTGTGGGTGCGGGTTTGTGTATTTGTGTAGGTGCTGGCTCCGAGGAGAGGAGAGGGATGTTGGAGATGGCGGTTATTAGGGAGGTGAGGAATTGGCGGGAGGTGGGGAGGTGGAGGGGTGAGGTTTGTGGTGACTGTGACTGTAATTGTGGTGAACTTTGCGATGGTCGAGGTTGGTAAGACCGTTGATGTTGAGGTGAGGAAGGGCGTGCTGGGTGTAAGTCGGGATCGAGGTTAGGATGCCCGTCTGGGTGGTGTGAGTTAGGTGAGGTCATTATGCTGTTTGATTATTTTCGGGGAGTAATTGATTGCATGCCGTTGACTAAACCCGATGAAGGAGTTTTTGGTGATTGTTATGACTCGAGTTTCATCTTGGTTATGGTTTAGTTGCTGGTGGCTGCATGGTGTAGGTTGGGTGGACGCAGTGACGCGGTTCTAAGAAATTGTCGAAGTTCATTTCTGCATTCTCTACTCAACAGTGCAGCAACCATCACTCGAATTAAACACAACCAGACTTGACAGATCATCGATAGTATTTTGTCTACACATTCTTTTTCATCATCTCATGTAACCCATATTTACCATGCAAGTCATAAATATACATACAAAGAACCTTCAGCAGCACAGAATAAAGGTACAAATCCTCATCATCATACCCACTCCTTGGGGTTCTTCAGCACCTCAACCAACCTCGCCTCCCTGCTCTTCGGCTCCGGCTCATACATGTACTCCCACCTAGCCGTCAACGGCAAGCTCATGAGGATACTCTCCACGCGCGCACCCGGGGTATTCAAGCCAAACGCGGTGCCGCGGTCGTGCACCAGGTTAAACTCGACATACTTGCCCCTGCGAATCTGCTGCCACCGCTTCTCCTTCTCCGTGAACGGCATGTCCTTGCGCTTGTTGATGATAGAGATGTAGTTTGGCGCAAACGACTTGAGCGCATCCTGGACGAAAGCAAAAGTGTTCTCCTTGTCGGAGACGGTCTCGTCCAAGTCGTCGAAGAAGATGCCGCCGATACCGCGGGACTCGCCGCGGTGCTTGTTGTAGAAGTACTCGTCGCACCACTTCTTGAAGCGGGGGTAGTACTCCTTGTCGTGCGCGTCGCATACCTCCTTCAGCGACTTGTGGAACTGGATGGCGTCCTCGTCAAAGAGGTAGCTGGGCGTCAAGTCGCTGCCTCCACCGAACCACCACGCACCCGAGGAGCCGTCGGGATTGGCCGTCTCAAAGTATCGGTAGTTGAGGTGGACCGTCGGGGCCATGGGGTTCTTGGGGTGGACGATCAGACTGAGGCCGGCGGCGAAGAACTCGAGGCTGTCGGGAATGTTGTCGTCCTGGGCCAGGTTCTTGTGGTTGGCGCGCATCTTGATAATGGCGGGCTTGGGAAGAGTGCCGTAGACAACGCTCACACCAACACCGGCCTTCTCGAACACCTTGCCATCCTGGAGGACGCAGGTGATGCCGCCGCCACCCTCCTTGCGCTGCCACTCGTCCACCCGGAATGGTGTGCCGTCGGCCTCCTCTAGCGCTCTGACAATTTCCTTCTGTTGCTCCTTGACAAACTTCTCCATGCGCAGGCGCATTGGCGAGGCATCGGTCACGCCCTTCTCGCGCTTAGTCTGTTGGTCGCGCTCGGCGAGGGTGGGGGTATCGCATCGGATGGGTTCTTCGACGGCCTGGATTCAGAGCACATGGTGAGCTAGGGTTGGTAGTAGGCAAGAGGCCAACGGGAAGTCGCAGCGGGCGCATACCATCTTATAACCAAGAGTAGAGGCAACGGCCAAGCCAGCGGCAGCCAAAGTGAGGTAGTTGCGTGAGTTCGAGAAAGCTTGACGTGCTGATCCGGAGCTCTGGAAGCTTGATGCAGCTCGGCGAGGGGTCCAGGTATTATTGAATTGGGGTTTTGTCTTGCACTGCGTAAACAGGCGAAGAGTAGGCCGACGCGAGGCCATCTTGACGGTCCTTATTTATACGGGTTGGGAAGTGGTGGCGTATTGGTGGGTGGTGAGCAGGTTGAGGTCCCGGTATCGAACGATTTCACTCTGCAGACATGAGACCACCACCCCAGATCTAGGTACGGATGGCCGGGGAAGACCGCGCGGTTCACAATGCGAATTGGCGAATTGTCGATTTGTCAATAGAGGCAAGGCTGAATCAGGAAATTTGACAGGCTCGATCCTCGGCTGATGTGTCCAGAATCGGATGTTGTCGAAATCGAGAACTCGGGCTCGGCGGGTAGTCTAGAGGTAGTCTTCGCTGGGTATTCGCCCGGCGCGGCTGCTGCCCTGCTGGGGATGAGGGATCCGCTTGTGGTGCCCCGAAGCCGCTGCCGAACTCGCTTTCACTGGCTGGATCAACTATCAACTACCTAGCGGAAAATGACGCTATACCCGGAACAGGCTGATAGACAGCTCCTCTGTAACCTCGCTGCCATGATTGCGCAGTGCCGTCTTCTGTGCGGACAGAACGGAACATTCGCGGGGTGTTCCTTGCATTCAACGGCTCCAGTGGATGGACGGGGAACCGGACCCTGAGGAGTTCAGAGGTGGGAGTGGGATGTCCACAAAGGTGCTGCACGCACTCCGGGAGCGAACGGAGAAGGCGGACACCGAACGGTCATGTTGTAAACACGCGGGCCCGGGTCCCATGGCGGGGCAACCGGTCACCTCCGATCGGACTTGTAAGGAGGCGGCTCGGGGATGAAACTCCACAAATCGATGAACTATCACGGATAAGATAAGACACCTGCACGTATCTTATCGCACAACATGAAGTGCGAACGAGGAACAGGCGGAGAGATGACGACTTCACAGTGACATCCATGACCTGGTCCTCCCTAGGTCTTTAATAGACGGGGAACAAAGCGGTCAACAAGTGCAAGTGTTCGAGACACACTGGCCAAGCCGATCGAGCCGTCCACGCCGTCTTAGTAAAATGCGGTCTACACTTCAACAAACCCGGAAGCCAAAGGAGCGTGGCCACGAGGCCGCCCCTACACAGTAGAACGGAAAGGAGGCTTACAATGCACCCTTCTTCCATCCTTCTGTCTTCCACATGTCGGTACCTTCTACAATGAGAGATAGGAGACGGAGAAGGAGTGCTGCGTCATTGCTACCTCCACGCCGCCCCACTGAGGTGTTGGCCAAGAGGTACCGTTCAGGTACCGCTCCTAGCTGAGTGCCGGGCGCGCCTTCGCCTTGAGATGCCCCTGGAATGCCACTGAAAAGGCAGTGACCTGTTAAGCTCGACCATGTGAGCGACGGTCAGTGACCCATCTGATTCACCGACTTGGGGACGGGCTAAACCCAATCGAGGATCGACCCTCGTTTTAGTCATCTGGTCAGCCCCGCCTCCGCCTGCTGGTCACCCGCTGCTGTTTGTCCTGGCGTGTCCAGGGCCTTTGACCAGTGCTGCGCAGACAGGCGGGCAGGCGCCAACTGGACGCGGCCGATAGGCAACACTCTGCCTGGCAACTAACACACCTTACAGAACTCCTGCTTGGTCAAAGAGGTACATCAACCCTTCTCCCCCCTCTTCTTCCTTTTGCCATTTCTTACCTCTGACATCTCGCCAGCTTCCTCATTTCATCACACGCCAGTCATCAAGGTATGTTTTGCATTTCCGTCCAACTCTGCTTCCGCCCATCTGGAAGCCATCTATGATCTTTCTCCCTTTCGATATCCGCTCTCTCCGACTAACACTGGATTTCCTCTATCGCAGACACCGTCTTATCCATCCTTCGTATTCACGCTTGTAGTCGATACCGAAGTCAAACACCTATCAGCACATCTTCCACATCATCAAACCAAACCGCCAAAATGAGATCCAAGTTTAAGGACGAGCACCCCTTCGAGAAGCGCAAGGCTGAGGCTGAGCGTATTCGCCAGAAGTACTCCGACCGCATTCCCGTAAGCATCCCCCATTTGGACGATCCCGCAGTCACCGCCCTTATCACTAACATATCTCGCAACAGGTTATCTGCGAAAAGGTCGAAAAGAGTGATATCGCTACCATCGATAAGAAGAAGTACCTCGTACCGGCGGACCTCACCGTGGGCCAGTTCGTTTACGTCATCCGCAAGCGCATCAAGCTGTCCCCCGAGAAGGCCATCTTCATCTTCGTAGATGAGGTCCTTCCTCCAACCGCTGCTCTCATGAGCAGCATCTACGAGGAGCACAAGGACGAGGATGGGTACGTGCTAACCTCTATCCCCTATCATTTCAACCGTAACCTAGACTAACGTGACGGCCACTACAGTTTCCTTTACATCACATACTCGGGCGAGAACACCTTCGGCGACTTCGAGACTGCGTAATCATATCCTCTCTACCGTTTTGCTTTAGACGTTGTCGGCGTTTTGGGATTCATACACGATTACTGGATCAATGAGCGGGTGGGCTGTGCATCATGTTGTTTCTGCTGGGTTTATATTCTTAGGTTCCGTTGGCTGAGGAGGGAGAGGGCTTGCTATGACAGAAGGGACGATGGGGCTGTGCTGTTGGGGTCTGGACTGAGTGCCGCCTGCAGCCGTATGAAAGCGAAATCCCTCTTGCTTTGCTTCCCGGTGTGCTTTGGTCTAGAGAGAGCATAATTTGCCGTTGGGTTGCCCATTTCACAAATCAATGTTTACCTCGTTTATGCCCTTTCTCACCACGCCGGTGACTTATACCCCTTGTTGAGCCCCTCCAAACATAAACCCTGGATGCACGGCAGCAATGGATGGATAACACGAGGACGGCAGTTCTACACGTGGATCTCATGAGGAGGAAGGGAGGAAGCACGCAGCTTAGAAATATACGATAGGTAGTACACGCGTCCTAGCTGGATATTGTTACACTGGTTCCCACGATTAATGCTGTCTGTGTATAATGGTGCTTGGTCATGTATAAACTCGCCAAGCTCGTATATCCGTTCGGCCAGTTTTATACCAACTTCATCATGGCAGGCTTTCCTCGCCAATACAAGAAAGCTGTGCATACTGCCTGGCCCTGCATCGGTCTCTCAAAGGAACCCAAACCCTAAAGCACTCAAAAGGTGCATTATACCCTTTCCTACTAAGAGCACAGAACGAATGACTAACACTTTTCCATCAAACTCCTCTGCCATCCTTAACTTCAACTTCACATTACTGTTCGAACCATCACGGCAAATAGTTGAATCGTCTCCCACTAAGATGCTTATCATAAAAAGCAGCATGTATTTGGTCTTTGCTTTGAGTGACAAAACAATGCACACTGCATATTGAAAGACAAAGGGCTTGGGCGCGGGTGAGTGCGGATAAGTGAGGAAGTTGAAAGAGAAACAATGGATTGGTTCACGATCATGAATACTACAGGATGTTGGGTTAGGTGTATGGTGACTGTATTGGATGTTGTCTCATATTTGCAAGATCTCGCTGGTAGGCCACTGTATGAAGGCACAGAAAAAAAAGAGAAATAAAAGGAGAAACAGATGAGGGTACCTATGAATTACATGAGTAGGTTGGGGAGACAAGAGTCAGATATAGGTATCTTTGTGAACAGAATAGAATAGAACAGCCACGTTTATTCTTAATCGGACTCTACAAAGTTGAAAGGTAGAAAGAAGGCCGAATGACAAAGGAGTAAGTATGGATGAGTTACCTTTAGCTAGGTACCTTCATCATCTTTCGTGGCTATATAATATTTCATGTCATTCCCAGTGTTCTTCACATCGTTGCTCACGTTTCAATCCTAAAAAAAGGCAAGCTATGCACAAGTTGCTATATGATATGTCGGTTGAAGTGGTTATATTTGCTTCCTAGGCAGTCCGTTATTCTCTCTACCTGGGCAGGAGGTGATGATCGTGTTAAGTGATAGCCGTGCGTGGGCTCCGGTTATGAACACGAACATAGAAGGGGTAACCAGCTTAAAAACAACATAACCCGGACATAACAGCATATGAATGAACCTTCCCCAGAATCATTATACACAGTTGGCAGGGAGGAACGCAAGTGAGACCCCTCGTCGGTGTTTAGTAGGTTTAGAAGCTATTGAGTAGAAGTTAGATGCAAGATATGGAAGCACAGGGACATGATAGGGGTAAGTGATCGGTAAAGTCCTTTAACTACCTTAGATAGCCATAAAGTTTTGATACAAAATCCCTCCCTAATCCCTCTCTCTATCCAACTCCTCCCCCCCCATCCCTCAATTCTTTTTTTGTCCCCTTTCCTTCAAGTTGTCTGTCCTTCAAGTTGCCTGCCCCTCTTTCCCATGGCTCAAGCCACGCGCGCAACACAGTAACCAAAGTAGCAGAAGCATCCATCCGAGACTGCCCTGACAAAACACGACGACGACCATGTGGAGAGAGAAAAGTATGTGGTAATACGCTATGTTTTGCGTCTGTCGCTTTCTTCAGAACACCTTTTTTGCAATATCTTCCTTCCCAACAGTCGGCCGACTCGCTCGTAAGACTCCAAATCATTAACATTAAACAGAAAACGACGACGACCATAGGCCAGCAGAAGACCGGAGCGGAGTAGGGGGGAAATCGCAGGATAGGACCAAGTCTACCTGGCTGACACCGGAGACCGATCCCATACCTCAGACATATGTCATCCCCAAGCTCGTGAGATAGATGAGGGATGATCCGAGCCCTCACTCCTTCCCTATTCGCGTGTCGTTTTCTTTCTTTTCCCTCAGTCTCCTTTGCCTAAACCAAAATAACAGAGAGACTCATCTTTCCTGCACTATATATCAACCCGGCAAAAGGAAAACGGAAAAAGGTAGGTAGTAGGAATGCGCTGGTTTCTCAAACTTTGGAACCAAAGACCAAATAAAGAGGGAAAATGGAAACGCGATGTACAAAAAAAAGCACGCCTTCCTTCCTTCGCCTTGCAGAACGCCTACCAGAACGCGTCAAAACGCCTGCCTCGAGTGCAATATTATCATGAACTCGAGCCAAGTAAATTCCGGCACCCGGTTCAGCTGACCCCTCCCTCAAATCCTATCCGTTCGGCTCCTCCGTTCCATCCATCTTATTTCCCATATCTTGCCGCCTCTTCCTGATCGATTCTCCTTCATTGGTGTCTCTGTTATCCTAACCTCTTCATCTTCCGTCAACGGTTCCGCTCCCCTTTTGATAGCCTTATCTGGCTCCCCGTCCGCCTCCTCCCATATGCGCTTTGAACTAACGTCTTTCCCATGTGAACCAGAAAATGGGGTATATGCAAATGGTCCGATTCCAGAATGAATGCTTTCCCCGGCCCAAATACAGAGTTTAGCCGGATGCAGTCATGTAAAATCCCATGCGTGTGTGAACAGAAAGAAAAAAAGAAAAAAAAATCGAGCCCAAGACTTCCCAGCTGTGGATGTCTAAGAAGTCGAGAGGTCTGAACGAGCTCATGTCAAAAAGACCAAGCAAGACGCCAGGACACCAACCGTAAAGAGTTTCTGTTATTTGTTTATGAAAGGGGAGCAAGATGGCGTCCACAGCTCGAGCAACGAACGCCTCGGCTTCTATCCTTGGTTGTTCTTCATGCGTTTCTGCATCCTCGGCGTTGGAGGGTGCTTAGCCTTCACTTGGACGCCGTTCATCTGTGGCATCTGGGGTGTGCCGATAGTCGCCGGTGTCGGGGCCGAGGTGGGACCATCATCTTCGAGCTTCGCCTGGGAGGCTCTCCTCTTCTTGTTATTCTGCTGAGGCGAAGTATTTGCGCTTGGCCCACTAGAGTTGGTGCCTTGCTGGCTGACTTGAAGTTGCATGGCAGGCGCTTGCATTTGGCCGGGAGCCGGGCTGCCCATATGAGGAGACCCAGGAAGCATCTGGTTTGCCATCGCTGGACTGGCACCCATAGGGAATTGGTTATACCCAGGCGTCCTAGGTACTCCTTGCGGCATCGCCTGACCGTTGACATTTGGACCTTGACCCGTGATCTGGGTCATATACTGCTCAAGAGCAGCATACGGAGAAATGCCGGGATGGCTGTGGGAGAATGTGAATAGGGGGTTCATTTGGCCTATGATATCGGCCATCTGCACAAAACATCGAGTTAGCGTTACATTGTACCTGCAGAACAGTGCGTATTGCGACCACGTACCTCCAGGAACTGAAACACGCCTTCTGGAATCCCCATGCCGATTTTCACGCAAGAGTCCGGAAGCTCAATATCCGGCGGCGGAGTGGCTGGGCTCTTGTACGGCCTTTGCTTGCCCTTTTTGCTCATCTCTGGGGACTGCTTGCTGTCAGGCGGGTTCAGGGATCTCCATTCCTTGATCCAGGTATGCGAAGGCCGAGCAGCCTCGATGATTGCGCGCCGCGAATGGTACTCCTCGTGGTTCTCAACGACAAAGTCGAAAAGCTCGATATTTTGGTCGCTATCGAATTGGATCCGGAGGGTTCCATTGTGTACGACCTATTTCAGACTGGTAAGCGTGCTGCTACTACATAGGCTTGGGTTTAGGGCTCTCCAACTTACATGCGATCCATTATCGTACCAGTAGAAGACACTAGCCTTGGCGATTTCAATGAAATGGCCGTCATGGGGCAACGACCTGTCTGTCGTCCCCTGCATGACCAGCTGCATCTTCGATACGCCACTTTCGAAATGCACGTTGAAGAATCGCGGCAAAGCTGCGTAGTCTATCTCGTACGGCTTGGGATCGGCAGCTTCATCTTCACGTTTCTTGAAAGTCTGGCGGAAGACGCCTTTTTGGGAGAAGAACCGCTGGACAAAGTGGTGCCAGTACTTTAGGCCATCTGCACCCTGGGAACCCTTCATAGAAGCAAAAGTCAGCAAGAACGGACATGAAGTGGGAATGGGGGATGCTTAACGCGTAAGCTTACCGTGAATCCATTCAAGTGCTCATTAAACGAATTGAGTTTGAGTAAGCACTGGCCCTTCAAGTTGGCGCTATCCACACGCTTTTGCTGCAACAAGCTGGCAACATTGGCAGCTGCTTGGACTTGGGCGTGGGCAAGTTGTGCTTGCTGGGCTTGTGTGGTCTGCGGCGTTTGAGGAGAAACCTGCTGTTGGGCGTTCGGCTGCTGTGTAGGGCCCTGAGCAGGCCCCTGGTTCTGTGCGGGCCCATTAACTCCCGGGCCTGGCTGAACCTGTGGTTGCTGTTGATTAGGTTGCTGAGGCTGACCCGGCTGCTGTTGAGGTGGCTGTTGAGGCGGTTGGGCCTGTGGTTGTTGCTGTTGCTGCTGTGGTTGCCCCGGCCCTCCTTGCTGTGCGTGGGCCTGGGCCTGGGCTGCCTGAACTGCCGCCGACTGCTGGGCATGAGCCTGTTGCGTATGAAGAGCGGCCAGCTGAGCTTGCATGTTAAGTCCTGGACCTTGGGGATTGATCGGGTGCTGACCGGGGTTGTTTCCCTGCTGGGCCATCTGTTGCTGCTGCTGCTGTTGTAGTTGTTGTTGTTGTTGTTGTTGCTGCTGCTGCTGCTGCTGCATCGCCAACTGCTGGGCTATGAGATTGGGCTGTGTACAACATTAGCATCCTTGCAATATATCGCCTTTCGCAACGGGACTCTCGAGCTCTTACATTCATTCCCTGCCCCGGATGCTGTTGCGCCAGATGTTGTTGCATCTGGTGGGCCATTGGCATAGGGCCTCCCATTGCGCGCCTCTGCATTAACTGAGCCATATGCTGAGGATTCATCTGGCCCATGCCGGGGACGCCTATTGGCATGCCTCCCAAGTTGTTGTACTGGGCTTGCTGAGCATGCATCATTCTTTGGTGTTGCGCTTGCTGCAACTGCTGGAGCCTAACTTGCTGCAGCTGCTGTTGCATGACTTGGTTGTTGGGGACTGGAGATACGTTTTGGTTAGTTCATGGTGTCTAAAGCAAGCGAGGGAAGCATGATGGAAAAAGGGAGGCAGAACGTACAGCCCATCCCGTTCATCTGTTGCTGGTATGCCGCCATCTGCTGAGGGTTCAAATGCTGCATGGCAGCATGGGCGTTGGGAGTGCCAGGCGGCATTCCTCCCATGAGAGCGCCGGCGCTGATCTGGGGGCCGGGGCCGGAGACACCTAGGTGTGCCACCATCTGATGAGCCATGGCGGGGGTTGCGCCGGGCTGGCTGGGGTTGTGGGCCATGCCCGGAGCCATGTGGTGACCGGGAGGAGCTCCCGGATGTTGTTGCATTCCGCCGGGGTGCGGCGAAAAGGAGGGACCCATTGGCATGCTAGCCATCATCTCTTTCCACTTTGCTGTCGACTATCCACAGCGTGGATATCGACGTGACTTCCTCCGCGCTATCGCATACGAAGTGTAACCAGTTTGTTGGTACGGGGGTTGCCGCGAGGGCCGGCAGAGGCGTTGGTCGGTCTGTTTCCTTGTCTGGCGCGCGCGCGTATCACAATGCCGCTTCAATCGGGTGGCGGTCGACAGGCGGTCGAGAGGCAGCTAAAGATGGCGTGTGCTGGACGACTTCTGTTGTGCTGTTGCACTGACTGTGAGGAAGCTGAGCGTGTTGAGAGCGGATGCGACGACGACGGCGGCGACGACGACAGGCACTGGGTGTGTCGGTTCCTTTGGTGCGGACCTGGCGATCTAAGGATCCAGATCACCTCGGACAGGCTTCAAGCTGGGAAGGCGGGAGTGTTTGGTGGTGTGCGTGCACTCACAGCCAGCGACGGGGGCCTTGTCTGGCGGCGGTCGCGCGACGAGCAACGTGAGCGGAAAGTTGGGGGAAACAGTGGGCAAAGGGTAGGTCGAAAGTCAACTTGAACCAGCCAGGGAACAGTGTTAAGTAAGCACACAGAGAGTGCCCCCCGAGCGATGACACGCAAGAAAGAAGAGACGAAGCGGGACTGGTCCGGCAGGCGGATAGGTTGGTAGGTTGGTAAATAGGTACCAAAGTGAGGTGACCAGAGCGGCAGTGTGAAGTGCAAGCCCAGGTAGGTAGGCAGAGGCTATTAGGTATGCCGATGCGGCAATGCACCACAGAAATAGGTGGTGAAATGATTAGGAGGATTTCCCGTTGGTGATGGGAAGAACAGGAGCGTCGAGGGTAAAAAGAGACTGGAGAGAGAAAAAGGTGAGCGACAAAGCCAACCTGAGATGAGGGATACAACGAGCAACGACGTGTCGTGGACTGTCGGAGTCGGAGGTGGATTGAGGTTTGGGGATGATTGGGAAGGGTAAGGTTGTGTGGATCTCCCGTCCTTCGACTCTGGGCTGCTGCTTGACTGGGAGTTTTTATGGGACTGGCGAGGTCTGGGAGTCTGGGACCTGGACCTGGGCAGACGGGAGTCCCGTCAAAAGAGTTGGAGTTGTTTCTGGGCGCTCGTCCTTGGTTGGTTTTGACAAGTCGGGGGTCCTTGGCGGGCAAGCTGGATGAGGTGATTTTGGACCCTGGGGGTACAAAGAATGAAATGCTACTTACTAGGTAGGTTGTCGACCGGTGATGACGAGCTCAGAAGAGAGTTTCCTCGTCGAAATTTGTCTCTTTATTTTTTTTTTGGCCGTGTCAAGTTTTGGACATTGGTGGGCAAGGAGAGGGAGAGCTCGGTAGATATGTAATTCGAACTGAGATCGTTGAAGTCTTTTGTGTTAGGTCAGCACTGCACTGCAACTGGATGCTGCAGATAGTCACGGGATCTTGGTTCTGTACAAGAAATGAGCTCCTATCTGATGAATTCCTACGCACAAGAAGGGATATATTGTCAGACTTCGAATACCGCATACTGTCAAAACTCTTGAAATTGAGGCCCGTTGTTCCAAGGATGCGTCCGACAAATGCTAAACGCCCTCACATCGCTATACAAGCAACAGCTTGACTCCTTTGATGGCATACTTCTCTCTATTATTTAATCACTACCTAATCCTCATCACATACCAAGGTGTCAAACTTGGTTCATTCAGCCTACAGCAGAGAGTTGCCCGTGCTCCGTGCACTGAGCCATCCATCCTCATGCACACACGGAAATCACCACCCGAATTCCCGGTTTCGGCCTCAGGCTCAGAGAGACTTTTCATAACACTTGGTGATACCAAAACTAACTTATTTAGGAGAGCAAGTCGCTTCGGGCCATGCGAATGCCCAAAAAAGCAGACCAGTCGACCGAAGGCAGAACTCACGAAATTGACGTTGAAAGAGCGGGCTTGCAACAGCTTTCAGAACGATGCCAAGAACCCTAACCCTATGATGCTTGACAAGCCGGGAAACTAAAAAGGGGGTGTCGGCTGTTGGCCCAGGCGCGATACCTTACCACACCGTGAAGCGTCAGGGTCAACAAAATGTCATCTTGAAGGCCGATAACACGGGCAGCGTTGCTTTGATAAACATCAACAGAACTGAAGATATGTGTTGGGAGCCTGACGAATGAGTCTCATGGGCTGACTGAAGGTGTTCCTCGGATATAAGTCAAACGTTGATGTTCAACAGGGTGAAGCGCCCCTTGGTCCTGGCTCATGGTTCACCAGCGGTGGTCTGGACAGTGGACGGACTCTTGTCGCGATGGCGGCGGCCGGCGATGGGCCCCGGCCCGTTGGTGAGGACCTTGCAGCGGGCGACCTGAGTTGATAAGAGGTGGAACCAGCATCACGTGTGTCTCCACGTGTCTGTGTTCTGCGCGCTTCCTTCTATTCTGTCTCCCGCCCAGAACTCACCGACCCCACCTAAATTTTCGTTATCGTTATCTCTTCCCGCGCAGAAGTATTTGAACTCTCCATTCGTCGCAAACGCAACCTTATTTTTTTCTTCCCTTCCTCAGAAACCAACAATCGCAAGCGCCGCGATTCTCGAGCTCACGCATTCCTTCAATCGTTGCGCCTGGTGCGCAATGATTCTAGTCTGCAGAGCTGGCAGGAACCGCTTCATTGCGTGTTCATGTATCTGCCCGCAGCATCTTGCTTCTTTTGAGAGGCAAGACTGTGCGGCATCTTGTCAACTTCACAACGCGATCACAGCGTCGCATTCAGGTAGGTCAACGACAACTGCCATGGCAATCCACGAGGTAAGCGCCATTCCCCTTCTCTTCCTTTCACAACATCATCTTTCCCATGCCGTTATCCCCTGTATCCGCCTTCGGATGATGACAACTTCTGAAATGTCTTCTTTTCCCAACTGAATCGACCATGAACGAAGACTAGTCTGTTTCGGGCTTCCTCCTACGGGAGTCGGCCTGTTGCTTGCCAGTAATTTTTTCTGACTGAAGCGGATTGCACTTCTTCATTTTTCCTTCACAATCCACGCGCGTATCCACAGCAGTCTTCGCAAACATGCTTGCTGACTCCATACCGCAGACCGATACAGAATTTTCTCGAGCCTGGCTCTCATAACATAAAAGGTGCCTTCGTGCCCTTTTCCTGTTGCCCTCTGCTTCTCTTCCCGAGACGGACACCACCTTGATCTCGCGACTAACCACGACAGCTTGATCACAATATCACTTTACCAAAAAGGTTAGTTCATACTTGTGCGACTTGCACACATACACACACCCCCCGATCCTTATGATGAAGATTTCCTACATTCGCAGTTTCCACTCGAGACCCCACCTACGAGCCTTTCTCGGGGTCAGATGAGGGCGAAGTCTTCCTTGGATGTCTGATTGGATCATCAAACAACTTGTTGTTTTGAGCAGTCTTTTGTCTTGCGAACATCAGCTAACAGATCCAAAGAACAGGACATCTACATGAATCAACAATATTATTAAGATAGTAAAATAAAACAATGATTGAAAAACACTTTTGCCTCTCCTTTCCCATGTCATTAGTGTTGAATTGCCCTGGCCTCGTAACAAACCAGGCAGCTGCCAGCAGACGAGCTTCGGCGTGTCGAATCGACATTCACATCATTTTCCCAATTGATATGGATGTTTTCGCTCTGGCATAGAGAAATCACTTTTGTGTTGACCCATTGCTGGGCGCCCATGTTGAGAGATCGTCTTGTATCTCACCGATATCTGGGAATCAGTAGAGGTTACATCATCCAATCAAGAATATCATCAGATAGCCAAATAAAACAATGATTGAAAAACACCTGTGCTGTCTCTTCGTTCCCATGTGATCAATGTTGACAATCGTGTCTTGGTGTTGTCTGTAGCGACACAGATTCCTCCTGATGGTAATGTATGGTGGCATGCTACCATGATGGTGTTGGGTCTTGACCAAACGGACGACCCGTGCCCTCCATCGTCCACAGCAATGACTTGCAAAAACATACCTCGTCTTTCACCAACCATCTACGATGGTCATACTACTAAGATTTAAACAAGTCGACTGATGGTATGGTGTGTAATGTCAACCGCCAGTCCGCAACTAGTTCCATCTCCAAACTATCTACGAAGACATCAACATCTGCTTTACCCAAAACCCATCCAACTTCCATTCACAAGCTCACTCCCGTGTAGCATGTAGCATGATCCGTGACCAAAACCAGAGCAGAAGAAAGTATTACTTGTATATATATATATATAAGGTTCATGAGACCGAAAAATGTAAATGCCCAAAACGGTCTACCTTGAATGAACCCTATCCCAACTCCTTACCCCCGTTTAAACCGCATCTGTTCTTTTTGTTCTTATTCTCCCCTGGATCATTACCCACTCCCAGTCCCCATCCCAAGTCCAAGTGCCCATCTCTCCAAAGGTTTGGTCACCATCCACTAATTGTCGACCACAACCTCGTTTGAGGATGATGCGGCACCGGGACCACCAGCACCGGCACCAACAGCACCGGCACCAACGGTACCGGCACCAGCCATAGCAGCACCAGCACCAACAGTCCCAGCACCACCAACAGTACCAGCAGTAGCAGGAACAGCAGTAGGACCGGCACCTGTGGGCGGACTACTCATCCCACCCGTTGCTACTCCTGTCCCAATAACACTACCCAATCCCAACCCCGTCCCTCCTGCCATTCCTCCTCTATCAACCCTATCAGCCTGACCATGCAACCCACCCCCAAACCCACTTCCCACAGTCCCTATACTCCCCATCGTTCCCATCGTCCCAGACCCAGTGGTACCAACAGTACCAAGATTAGCCATACTCACACCCCCCGCTCCCGTCCCCAACGAGCCCGCATATCCCCCTTGACCATACCCCTGGTAGGATCCATACCCGGAGACAGAACCAGCGCCGCCATGCATAGAAAACGCCAGCGCCGACCCGGACCCGCTCCCAGCTCCCGCGCGTTTGACTCTTCCGCCTACTATCCCCCGTCTGTTGCGACCTGTTCGACCGCGTCCGAGCCAGTTTAATTTGAGGAGTTTGTTGAGTTCCTCGATCATGCGGGAGGATTCATCGGGGGGTGCGTTTCCGTTTCCACCTATCCCACCGGTGCCACCAGCAGCAGCGGTGTTGGTGGTAGCTGTGGTTGTGGTTGTTGCGGTATGGCTAAAGGGGGCGGTACCACCCGTGGGTGTGTTAGGCACACTACTATGACCGATACCGCCAAAACTACCGGCTAAGCTGGCACTTAAACTCGATATCGACGGGCGGGGCGGAAACGGACCAGGGCTGGTAGCCGTTGGAGTAGCCGGCGACGAAGGGGAGGAGAACTGCGAAGGGGAGGACATAGTTTGGACGAGCGGGGGTAAGCCGCCAGCAGCAGAAGAGCCGGAGGGAGAGGCGGGGACGGTGGCGTTGGTCATGGTTGTCGTTGCCACGGAGGTTTGCGAGGAGGAGTAGGTGTTGTAGGTGGTCAGGTTGCCGGTGGAGGAGTGGGGGTTTTGGTTGTTTGGTACCAAGGACGAGGAGGTGAAAGAAGGAGTGGTGGGCGCGGAAACGGATGCTAGGACGGACATGCATTGGAGCATGCGTCCGACCATTTCTGTCACTTGCTTGGAGTCTTCGACGTTTTGGTCGGCTGTTCTCCCGCCGCCGCCGCCGCCGCCGCCGGTAGGGTCGCGGAGACTGCCGTGGATGGAGTTGCTGCCTATGCTGGTTATGCTGGGCGCTACGTGCGTTGGGAATTGTTGTACGGGCGTGGACATGTTGAGGTTGAGATTGGCGATACCAACGCCGCTGGGGGTGGACATGGCGGCTTGGGCGGAGGCGGCCCCGAGGGCTTGGATGCTGCTTGGAGTGAAGGGGCGGTTGGCGTTGCCGTGGTCGCTACCGAAGCTGACGTTACTAATGGCACGCGAGCGGTTACCGCTTCCTGGAGTGGTATCGCCGCCGCCGGCGCCCATGCCGTTACTGTTGTAGCTCGCGTAGGAAGGATCCATACTGGCAATGGGGTTGGACATGGAGGTGTTGGGCCGTGGAGGGGCGGTACCAAAGCCAGCGCCCATCCCCAGGGTCATCGTTGCTGGGAGGCTACCTGCGAAGGATAGCGAGAGTTGCGACTCTTGCGAGGGCGAGGTCGAGAGCGCGGACTGGTAGACACCACCTTGGTTATGAGCCATGTTTTGGAACCCGGATGCAGGAACCGGGACCGGAGACGAGAGGGCCATGCTGGCCAGGTTCTGCGGTAGGAACTCGAGAGAGAGACGCGAGAACATGATCTTCAACGTGTCGTAGCGAGGAATGATAACGATATCTCGGAAAGAGAGGAGGACCAGTCTTCGGATGTCAAGGACGGATGAGGCCGGTATGCTGACGCCGTAACTTGCTGGAACACCACCCCAGAAGTCACGGGCTTGATCTGGCGTCATCAAGGGCCCGTTGCCGGCAAATTCCATGTCTAATGGTAGAAAGACTGCTTGCAGATATGGTAAGATACTGGTAAATGTGAAGATCCAAAGCTCGACAAGGGCAGGGATCAAGCGGTCTTCCTGAGTCTTCTTCAGACTCTGGTCGAGACTCGAGAAGCCGGTCGTGAGAAAGTCTCGGATATCCTCAATGATGATATTTGGGCTGCGGCGCGTTATGCAGTACTGGATATGCATCGTCACTATACGATTCAGATCCTCTACAGGGAGACGAAGGTCCTCAGCCTCAAAGATGACAAGCAGCTTGGCTCTGAGAAAAGGCCAGGCGTCATCAAGGGTCATGTTGTTGAGCCCAAACTTTTGACTGTCAAAGGGCTCATTGTGAAATAGTGCTGAAGCCAGGGTGCCAGTGGCAGAGCTCACGCTACTTGGACCAGGCCAGTCGCCTCCAGGGTTGTAGCTCGAGGCCGCGTCGTCAAGACTCTTGTCCTCCTTGTTCTTCTTCTCGCGCAATGCACGACCGCCGTGTCGCAAATCAAGACCGGATTTAAACGCATTGCTGCCAGGACCGGGACTTGTTGGCAGGTTGAAGTTGTACAGACTGCTAGGAGCTGTGGGGTCTGTAGGCCTGGAGTTGCTCGAAGCTGACGAAAGCGGTAGGTGATACGCCTCTATCAGCTTTTCCTTCTGTCGTTTCAAGAAATGCCCATGCTTCTTCTCCTTTTCTTTCACCTCCTTCTCCGTAGCTTCGACTGGTCGTATCGTGGCGGTTGACGAGTTCCCATGGGCGTAGAAAGGTTGCATAGTCGATTCGAGACTCGTAGTGCTGTGGTTGGCCCGTTGCAGGTTCGAAAAGGCATGCCCTAGCTTTCCCGGGCTAGGCAGTGGTTTATCCTTTGATGATTCACCCTTTGAGCTGGACTTGCCAGGACGCGAAAACAGCTTGACCTTGCTCTTTTCCGACTTGACGACTGGTTTCTCGGCGGCAACAGGCGGTGGAGTGGGTGTCAAGGGGTTCGTCGACTGGGTGGGCAGTTTCGGCGACGATTGCGCCGATCGGGGGAACACCACGTTCGCGGCCGCCGTGGCAGCAAGGGTATGGTTTCCGGGGAGGCCGTTGTGATATCCTTGACTTCCAAACACATTATCCCTTGGCGCGCTCGCCTCTGTTAAGCTCAACATCGGAGGGCTCATCGGACCGCCGCTTATGCGCTTGTTCGCGACCGAAGTCTGTTCATTATGCTCGGTTGATGGGGGTATCGTTTGCGACCGCTGTCGGTGTTGTAGATGGAGGAGGTGTTGATGCGCATACGGTGGTGCCTGTTGTTGTTGCTGCTGCTGCTGTTGCTGTTGCTGGGTAAGCTGCGACTTGGAGACGGCTGCCTGCGCAGCAATGTGGCTGGCGGACATGTCTCGTTGCGCCTGCGACAGCGTCGGGCCAAGTTTGGGCGAATCAGCCTGGATCTGACCAAGGTTGGAGGTGCTCGTCGAGGGCAGGGTAGGCTCGAACAGGCCCGCGTTCGCCGAGTGTTTGCGCGAGTGTGCGCCTACCCTGCCGGAGAAGGAAGTGGGCGTGGAGGACGTTGCGCTGGTCGGCGGGAGGGTCAGGGGAGAGGGCCCGTTGCGCGGGGCCGTATCACTCGGCGAATGTGTCCCGGCGACGGAGCGGGCGGCGGACAGGGCGGCGGTGTTCGATAGGGTCGGTCGCGAGAAGTTGGTCTGGAGACTCGGGGTGCTGGCGCTGTTGCCCTGAGACGTGAAGCTGCTGTAAATAGGAGTCGCGGATTCGCGGCCGGGGGTGGGTGTTGTTCCTCCTCGTGGCTCAGGTGATGCTTCTGCTCTTCCTCCAAATCCTGCTGCGCCTGGACCTCCTCCTGGCTGGGGCGACGGGGCGGTAGACTGGTTGATTGAGCGAGGGATGGTCAATGGCGTGAGGTCGTCGCTGCTGGAGGTCGAGGCTGAGATAATGCGCACCGGGCCCGGAGACGGTCGATGGGGACGGACGAACTCGATGTCGGCGCCGAGAGCATTAACACCTCCAGTGGAGTTAGTGCTGGCCGGCAGCGGTGAGAAACTCCCTGGAGCCCTCTGCGTGGGTCCCGGGGTTCCTCTTCCACTTGTGGGTTGCATTGTTTACTGCTGCAGCATTCAGTGGTGCTTCTCAATGCTCCCGTTCTGTTGGTGGTGTTTTGTGATGGATCATCCGTAGACGGGAGGTATGGTTACTGGCGTCGTTTCGAATAGGCTTTCCTTCGCAAGGGCAAGTGTCACATCTTGCTAACCAGGATATCTGTAGAAGAAGACCATCAGTCGTCGTGAATTGTCTATGTCGGTCGTAAGGTCAATGAACATGTGAACAGTGGACGAAGAGAGTAGATGTAATCGCTTGAAATGTTAAAGAGGACGGGAAGGTCAGAGATAGGTAAGAGATGGACAGAAAAGGCCGCCATCCGATGTTTGGGGCTCCCTTCTCTTCCACTTCCATTCCAGCATGGCACCTCCCTCCGAAGTCCGAGCCTCCTCACTCCCACTTCCCACTTCCAATTGCTTACCTAGGCATCAAACCTTCCTCTTGCAGACCAACAAGTCCGAAGAAACGGCACGAAACGGCAACCGATACGACGCCACGTTTTTGTTGTTTGGGACTTGTTTTGGCGATACAGGTATTCAAAATCCCAAATCCGGGCAACAGGGGGGGTTTGATGCTTGGCAGGGCAGGCAGAATCAGGGGCTACTTTAGATCGCCCTAAAGAAAGAAGTCCACGATGGAACTCTTGGTGGGGAGGCTTAGGGCCCCGCAGTTAACGTCGGTTTTCCCCCAAACAGGCGCGTGCGGGCGGGTGTGATAGGGTAGTCTCGCGAACGTGCATTGGGTGGTGTTCAGTGGACACTTGATGAGATGCATTTTGAGGTTCCTTTTCTGTTCATGAGAATCTCATATCGATAAAAAATAAAAACAACCTCATCATTGGAAGATCTGATACCTAGCGGAATACCCTCTCAGGAAGTTAAAGTGTCCAGGCTTGTAAAAAATTATCACTAACCAGTAACCAGACCGAAATCACCAAGAACATCGATCTTGCTTCACTCACACATCCTACCTATCACCACCTCAACTCCAAATCCTCAAACCTCGAAACCTCATCCAAACACAAAAAATGGCTCCCTCAACCTTCACCGCAACCTACACCAACTCAACAAACCTCTCCCCCTCCTTCACATTGACCCAGGATGTCCCCACCACCACTTCAACCTCTTCAGAAATGACCACTTCCGAGCGCGCCAAATACCTCCACTCCCTCCGTCAAATCGCCGCCACTTTTCAGGAAGACATCAACCGGGAACTCACGCAGCGAATGGAAGAGGACAACAAGCGGGCGGGCCAGAGTGGCCAGGGTAAGGGGAAGGAGGAGGAGGCTAAGGAGGAGGAGAATTATGGGGAGGAGGTTGTTGAGGAGGATGAGTGAACTTGAAAAGGAAAAGAAGAGAGCAGTGGGTTGGAAAGGGCTCAGAAGAGAGGGTATGAGAGGGAGGAAGGATCTTGATGGGGGTAGACCTGGATCTGTTGCTCTATGATTCGACATGGTCAATGGGTATCTGGGGCTGCACTTTATTAGGCCTTGCCTATGTGACATGCTGTATGCGGTTCAACGATATTGGCACGACTGGATGAGAACCAATACCGGACTATGAGAGAATTGTGTCCGTTGTCATTGCCTATGTTGGTCAATATCATACTGGGGGCTATGCAGGAATTTGCCCCTTATACTCAAACCCATCACGAAAGGAAATCCAACAGGAATAGAAGAGAAGCCCAATTAGATCCCCTCCGGATCCGCGCCGCGGTCTCCACTAAAAGCATACTCAGAGCGAAACAACAAGAGCAATACATAAACAAGAACGAGAACGCATACTCCAAAAACACACTGCCGAAACGCTTAATCGCCACTCTCAAAGAAAACTCCCATCTTCTTCCTCTAACCCGCCCGCCGTTCTTTTCCTTTCCACCTTACCAACCCAACCCCATACATATTTGTGAGAATATCTTGTGTAACTATAAGTTGAGTCCCTTACATACCAACAACCCTCATAGCAATATACCCAACCGTGACGACCACCAGAAGGGTAAGCAAACTGCTGGGCACGCCACGGCTGATAAAGTGCTTGACTTCCAGATAACGCTGGCCAGCTGGGTCTTCCTTCATGATAGCGGCTGTTGATAGATAATATGGTTAGCTTTGGTCAAGGAAAAAAAGGGAGACGATAATGGAAAAGTGCTTACTCATGTTAGGGAATCCAGAAGTAGGCAGCGCCATAGCAGCACTGCACATCAACACACCGGCCATGACCAACAAGTTCGGGTGCGGCTCGTCCAAGCCCTTTCCAATATCGTACACCAGCGGCAAAATGATCAGCGCCGCAACGGTGTGGCTGATGAACGTGGCAATCACCAGAATCAAGCTCGAGAAGACGAGCAAGACGTGGTAGAGGCTGAAATCCTCCACCCCCTCCGTGATCACCCTGGTGACGGTGTGCAGCAGGCCAGACGAGTTGACCGCCTTGCCGAGTGCCAGTCCACCGGCAGCCAGGATGATGATGGTCCAGGGGAAGTTGTTGAAGTCCTCCTTGGTGAGGATGCCGACGCCGAAGAAGAAGACAATGGGGATGATGGCGATGACGCCCATGTGTCCGAACTCGGCCTCGAGCTGGTGGGAGGCGCACCACAGGCCGATGGTGGCGACGGTCACGAAGGTGACGAACCACTGCACGCCCGTGAAGCGGTCCTTGACGGGGCGGATGGGCACGATGGTGGTGCCCTTGCCCGGTTGGAAGGTGAGCAGCAAGAGGGCCCAGATGAGAAGCAGGGAGATGATGCCGACAGGGATGACGATGAAGAACCACTCGCCCCAGGTGGGAGGGGGCTCCATCAGGCCGATGGCGACGACGTTTTGGGGGGAGGCGATGGGCGAGAGCATGCCGCCTACGTTGGAGGCGAGGGCGATGCCCATGATGACGGCCTTGGACATGTTGGAACCGGCCGGGAGGTTGCGGAGCATTGGCTCGATGATGCCGAAGCAGAGGACAGGAGCGGCAACGTTGCTGATCAACATGCTTGCGAATGCGGCCACGGCCATGTTGGCGATGAGGACCGTCCGAGGTCGTGTTCCTGCTTTGCTGAGAACAAAAGTTGCTATCCGCTTGTCGATACTGCACTTGGAGAGGGCGGCTGCGAGAGTGAAGCCACCGAGTAGAAGCATGATGACAGGCGTCCACATGGCCGAGAAGACAGCATCGGTGGCCGCCTTGGCACCCAGTCTGTGATGGGGCTTGTCGGCCTCGCGGAAGACTCGAAGAACAACGCAGAGGAAAGGGATGGTGAGCGAGGTGACGAAAAGGGGGATGGCCTCGGTGGCCCAGAGCAAACTGACGAACACCAGCAATGCCAGGCAATTTTGCTGCTCGGGCTTCTTCATGATTGGCATGAAGAGCAAAGCGAAGAAGATGGCAAAGATGATGATGAGAGTCATCAGAGTTGAGCTGACCAGCCAACCAGGAAGTCTGAAGCGACCAAGCGGTGTTGCGATTTCCTTGGTCGGCGACACCAGCTCATCGTCGCCCTGAAGACGGTGGCCGGTTGGATCGGTATCTCGCCCAAGAAGAGTATGTCCCAGACTTGCGGCTTCAGATCGCCGCTCCATACCGATCAGTTCTCTCCAGACCGTATTTCGTTCCCAGACGACGTGCTCTCTAAGGTGCGATCGCAAATCGCGCGTGGCCGCCTCCTCGTCACCATTGGTAACGATATCCGTATATGCGCGGACCATCAGGTGAATCTGTTCTTCCAAACCCTTGGTTGTCTCTGGAAGGAAGGCGTATGCGGTATCAACAAAGGTGTCCATGTACTTGGGACGCAACTGTCTGTCAATGATCTTGTCGAACTTCTTGAGGACTTTGCTAAAGCCCGTCCTGTTCAGCTGGATGTACGACTTGAGCTCGCACAGCTGGACGTAGAGGTTGATGATCCTCTTCTTGAGCATGATTCCCGAGGAGAACAAGGCAGCCTGCTCGGCATAGTCGTCGTCGTAGGTAGTGCTATACCTGCGAGACCTGGTCATCTCCGTAGAGGCTGTCATGTCGCCAATGGAGGACATCATATGTCCAGGGACAGCGATACTTGATTTTCGCCTCCCCAGGCTCAACCGCCTCTTTTTCCCATGTGTGTTCAGGCCGGTGTTCTCATCGTCGCTGTTGTCGCTGTTGGTACCGTCGTCAGTTGAGGCCCGGCTGTGCAGGCTTTCGCTCCGGGTTCGCAAAGGTCTCTGTTGCTCGCTGCCGCGGGTGAGGGGACGGAGCTCGCGCTCTTGGTCGGTTTCACCGGACTCCTCCTCGAATGCGCCGACGTCGCGCAAGAGGTTTTGTACCTCGTCAAACAGCTCCCTCTCTTTAACAGAGTAGAAGGACAAGACCTTTTCCAGCTCGACATCCAGGGCGCGAACGAAGACAATTTCGGGGTCTTCATGTTGGATGAGCGGGCGCGACTCGCCGTCTCCGCCGGATGACAGGTGGACAATCTTTTCGAGCTGGTAGATGCTAGGTGGTCATGTTAGCTGGCTGACTGAGCACGGCGGAGATAAGACAGGCGGCAAGCTTACAGCTTCTTGAGGTTGCTGTATGCGATGTAATGCGTGCTCCAGTCCGGCACCGCATTGAACTGGATGCTGTGGGAGAACTTCATCTCGTCCTGTGCCTCAAGCCAGCGGCGCTTCTTGGCTTTCTTTTCTTCCCTGCGTGCGGCGCGATCACGGGATGGGTTGAGGTTGCGGTTGGTGTCAGCTGTGTCTTCAGCTGTGTGAGTGTGAGGTTGCTTGGGTTGCGGATAGTCTTGGAGCTCGAATTCGTCTTGGTCTTGTTGGCCAGTTTCGACTTGTGTCTTGCTTGGTTGCGCAGAGACAGAAAAGAGGACGGTGCGGGGATGATGGTCTTTTCCAATTCTTCCTCTTGTCCTCCCTCCCCTGTCCTTGGTGTTCCGGTCTCCAGCAGCTGGCGTTGGTGTTGTTCCGGGTGGTTTCCCGTCGTCGTTCTCGTGGGACAGCAGATGGCTCTTTGCGGAGAGTTGGTCCGGTCTAGAGGAGGAAGGGCTTCCAGACTCGGCTGAAGAAGCTATGGTGGGCAACGATATCTTTTGCCTTGCCCGGGAATAGGAAAGGCAAGATTGAAATCTATGAAACAAAGACGGTAGTGCATCATTCCTTGGAATCATCCAAGACTAGTGAAGAGGGAGGTGTTCTGTCGCTGACGAGATGGGCCATTTGCAACCAATTACGCCCGTCAATGCAGCAGTCCACCCCACTATCTTACAGCGGATCGGATGGAGTCCTGTCAGGGATGGAAGTGAGGCTCTACATAATACCCGAGTTGTGAGCAGCAGCACCATGTATAATCTGTACAGAGTCACTCATTACGTGCTTTTATCGGGCAGTCGCACATCTTGCAGCCAGTGCCGTCGGGTGATGAAAGCCGAATCGACAAAACATGAAACGAAACAGGCCAGACGAACACTAGGACATGCACTGAGAAGTTATCAAACAGACTGTTGTTTCTGCAAATCGTAGACTCTTTATCCCAAACGAAACATCATACCACGACGAGATACAGACTGCGTAGAGTCTCATGACTCTGAGAGGAGTTGTCTATCGAGAGGTACCAGCTCGTAACGACTCGTAACAGTACAACAGAAAAGACTCCATCGGAACTCTCCGCATCAGCGTTGATTCGAGAACCTTGACGGTCGTACATCATCGTGGACATACATAAGGTAACTTCTCAAAAAACCAAATTTGAAAAAAAAAATACCAGAATGTCTAAACTCCATCATCACTTTGCAAGTCTCCCCGTTCGAAGATGTCGCAGTCAAAATAGGAGAAGTAGCCAAGTGAAGGACGAGCTTCTTGTACGTAAGTGGAATTGTTGAGATTTTAATTTTCCCGTCTTGGTTGCAAGGAAGGTCCAAGGGCTAAGAATTCACATACGTATGCCCCTAACCCTGCTTCTCAAAAGATACCGCTATCGCACCCTCCCGTGGGGTCACTGTAGTGCTGGCAGTGTGGGCAGCCTTGACCCTTGAACGCGGCGCCTGACCATCGGTATCACCACTGCCTGGCGCACTGCCAATCGCCATGCCGTCATCCTCCACCACACCCACTCGGCTGCGATAACACGATATCGGAACAATTCAAGAGACAAGACGAGACCGCACGAACATCGCGCCCACTTGTGCCAGCGTTGCTCGACATTTTTTGCTCGAAAGACACGATCTAATGCGTTCATAACCGCCCTGTGACCCACTGCTGCAACCAGGGAGCAGCTGGCCCGTCGCCATGCTCTCCGCATTTACGGCTCGACCCATCATCGAGCTCAAGCAGAGAGACAAGTCCAAGATCGAGTCTATCCTCGCCTACGGTGACCGCGTCCTCGTTGGCCTGAATACGGGATCCCTCAGGATATACCGTGTAAATGAGCTCCCACCCGCTCCTTCACCACCGAGCCAGTCCGCGAACGGAACGTCCTCCCAACAGTCGAGCGAAGCTACCGAATCGACGACCCAAGACCACAATGGACCTTCGACGACCCAAGAGTACCAGGCTGCCGCGCCAGGCTTCCACAATGCCCAAGCCGCGCCGAAAGGGCCCAAGCCCACCGACCTCCTTCGCGAGGTAGAAAAGTTCTCGACGCGCGCTATCGAACAACTCGCCATAATCAAGGAAGCCAACACCATAATATCGCTGTCCAACTACAACGGTGTTGCCCTTCACGACCTCCAGACCTTCGAGCCGATCGAGTTTCCCACAGCCCGAACCAAGAGCGCTTCCACCTTCGCCGTCACGAGCAACATTGTCAAGGATCCCGACACAGGGATACCCGAGATTATATCGCGTCTAGCTGTTGCCGTAAAGCGCCGCTTGCTGCTGTGGTCATGGCATGAGAGCGAGCTCTCCCCCGATGTCACCGAAATAGTCCTGTCCGAGGCAATCAGGTCCCTTACATGGGCCAACGCAAACAAGGTGGTGTGCGGCATGAACGGTGGCTACCAAATAGTCGATGTTACAACCGGTCAGATGGAGGATATTGTTGGACCGGGGGCTATCGGGGCAGCGGGAGGACAAAGTCGCTTTGGCGCTACTGCCAGTATGGGATACATGGGGTTGGGCAACTTCACGCCCAAACCGCTGTCGGCCAAGCTTGCTGAGGGCCAGCTATTGCTCGCCAAAGATATCAATACGTTATTCATCAATGACTCCGGGAAGGCCTTGGAGAAACGCCAGATTCCCTGGCCAGCTGCTCCTGAGAGCATAGGATATAGTTACCCCTATATTCTTGCCTTACAATCACCAACCAAGGGCAGTCTTGAAGTACGAAACCCGGACACACTGAACCTACTCCAGACCATCAGTCTCCCTGGTGCCGCTTCTCTGCATTTTCCACCACCTACGGTCAGCCTGGCACATGCCGGAAAAGGCTTCCATGTCTTGAGCGAGAGAGTGGTCTGGAAGATGGATGCCACGGACTATGATTCCCAGATTGACGAGCTGGTGAAGACCCAGAGGTATGATGAAGCCATTAGCATCTTGGCTATGTTGGAGGACGCTCTGCTCAAGAACAAGACCGAGACCATGCGCGAAGTCAAAATGCTCAAGGCCGAACTGCTCTTCCGCCAAAGGAAATTCCGCGAGTCTATGGACCTGTTCAATGAAGATGAGGTCCATGCTCCACCTGAGAGAGTACTAAGGCTCTTTCCCAAGATCATTGTGGGAGAGCTGGGTGTCGATGAGAAGAAGCCTGAAGAGCCGCAGGAAGAGTCGGACCACGAAGGGCCCCCTAACGGCAAAGCAAATGGAGATCATGCACCAAAGGAGGATGAGCCGCATTTTGAGGTATCGTCGCCACAGAAAGGAAGTGGGTTTGCCAAGTACCTCATGGGTCACGGTCGCAAGAAGTTTGATCCCGAGACGTCGTCTATAGTCTCTTCCAGAAGAGGCCCAGTCGATGATGATGCGGCCAGCATCAGGGGCAAGGCGGCCGAGGAACAACGCGCCCAAGATGAAAAGGATCTCATGACAGCCGTCTCGGAGCTGAACAGCTACTTGGCCGGAGCAAGAGCGAGACTTCAGAGAGTCATTGATCCAGCCACTGGAAAGTTGAAGCCGCGCAAGTCATCAAACGGGGCCACAGAGGAGGCTTTCAAGACACTCCTAATGTCTCATGAGGATGAGGATGATGAACAGCTTGAAAAGGATCTACAGGAAACTTTCCGAGTCGTTGACACCACTCTCTTCCGCGCCTTTATGTACTCTCGTCCGACGTTAGCCAGCTCCCTTTTCAGAATCCCCAACTTCTGCGACCCACAAGTTGTCAACGAGAGGCTTGTAGAGCACAACCGGTTCAATGAGCTGGTTGACTTCTTCTACGGTAAGAAGCTGCATCGTCAGGCTCTCGATCTGCTTCGCAAGTTTGGCTCGCCGGACGAGCCCGATGAGGCGGCCCCCACGTTGCACGGACCCCAAAGAACGGTCCTGTATCTTCAAGGTCTTCCGCCTGAGCTGATCGACATCATCCTCGAATTTTCCGAGTGGACGTTGAGGAAAGACCCGAAGCTAGGAATGGAGGTCTTCCTGGCCGACTCAGAGAATGCCGAGACTCTCCCCAGAGCGCGGGTCCTCCATTTCTTGGGTGGCATCGATACGGCCTTGGAGATCCAATACCTGGAGCATATCATCTCCGAGCTGAATGACATGGCGCCCGAGTTTCACAACCGCCTTGTCGAGTTGTTTATTAGACAACTCAGGGAGGAGAAGAAACCAGGGGAGGAGGAAGAATGGGACTCGCTCATGGAGCGGTTGGTACAGTTCTTGAAGGACAGTCGACAATACAGCCTCGGAAGAGCCTTCAGTCTCATTCCTCGAGACGACTCACGCTTCTACGAAGCGCGAGCTGTTGTCCTCAGTAACATGGGTCAACACAAACAAGCACTGGAGATCTACGTCTTCCAAATGAAAGACTACAAGAAAGCAGAAGAGTAAGCTATTCATCCCCTTCGCCTCTCTTTCTGGACCCATACTTACCAACTTGTCCTTAATCCAGATACTGCAACCGCATCCACAAATCCTCCGAACACCCTCAACCCACCTCCCCCTCCCACCCCCCCGGAACCACCACCATCACCTCGCCCTCCACCTCCACCGAAGACCCTTCCCAAGACGAAGCCCACCCCTCCATCTACCACACCCTCCTCTCCCTCTACCTGACCCCTCCCTCCCCCCACAAACCCAACCTGCCGCCGGCCCTCGACCTCCTCTCCAAGCACGGCTCCCGCCTGCCCGCCACCTCCACCCTCTCCCTCATCCCGGATGACCTGCCCGTCTCCGAGCTCGAGTCCTACTTCCGCGGCCGCATGCGCAACGCGAACAGTATTGTTAACGAGACCCTGATCGTTGCGGGGCTGAGGAAGACGGGGTTGGTTACTAGCCAGGCTTTACTGCTGTTGGGCGATGGGTTACCGAAGGGAGCGGTACTGCCGGGTGGAAGCAGGGTGGGAGGAAGGAATAGACGCGTGGTGATTGGGGAGGAGAGGGTTTGTGGGGTTTGTCATAAGAGGTTGGGTGGGAGCGTGGTGGCGGTGCTGCCGGGACAGGAGGATGCGGTGGTTCATTATGGGTGTTTGGGGAGGAGTCAGCAGGGGAAGGGGATTGGTGGTGAGGTGATGAGCCCGGGAGTAGGGGCGACGGGGAGTGTGAAGAGTGGTGTGTCGGGGACGCAGTATGGGGCTTGGGGGAGGGGGTAGGTGGTAGGCGGTGGTAGTGTGATGGGATAGGATTAGTTTTTATGAATATGGGTATGGGTATGAAGTGATGATTGTTTAGGTTTATTATGAATTGAAATGGATTGGTTTTGTCATGATGGTCTCTCCGATCAGGTTTATTGTACGGCGGCGGTTGGTTTTCTTTGTTCAATATTAGTTTATGCTTCTGTTAGCATCACAGGATTATTCGCTCCGAGATCACCAAAATGCATAGCGATGAGTTTCTCATTCACCACCCTATCTTCGTCTCGGTTTATTCCGAGCCGCTGTTTCGTCGACATGTCATGTCCACACATCAGACCACATGTAAAGGAGGTTGACACAAAACCGCCAGCCTTTGTAGCCATATACCTCTAGTTAGCAGATTTTGGCCGTTATTGTGCTTGTGCTTGGTAAAGAAAGCGAAAGGGAACTTAAGTCTCTAAAGGGTAGGTGCTTCATCTTGTCTGTTTGTCTACCACTATCTGGGAGGGAAGGTGCGAGTTTGCTGGCTGAGTGGGCAGGCTTGTTGCCGTGTCAAGGGGGTCAGCCTGGGGGTTGCGAGGGAAGGAGCAACTTCCATCATCTCAAGTAGGATGTGGAGTGACGAGCGGAGGTGAAATCGATGGGGGACGGGAGGCGAGTAGTTGACTTGGAAGATAACTTATGCGGTTGCCCTCTGGTTGGTGGTGAGAAGGTTATATTAGATGATTGAAAGACTGTCTCTGTGGAGCCAGAACCAGGTACCTAGACTAGAAATTATAAACAGACTATTAAATCCTTTCCCTAGCCAGGTCATGCCCATCGTTAACCCCTTCCCTTCCTCCCTATGCTCGGCTGCCGTGTTGGTTCATCCAAGAAAACAAAAACGACCCTGGGTATCAGTTTAAGCTTGCTTTTCCGATTTCCCTCCTTTCAACCTCCAATCATTCATTCCCATCTCTCATGTCATGCCATGTCATAAACACACTATTCGATTCCAAGAACGTGACGTGCCATCATCGCTGTGCTCAATGCTCTCATCTCTCTGTGGTATAATTCTTCGCTCTCATCCATTTCCATTCATATCCAAACTCCCCATCCCCTTTTCTCAAGCAACAGGATTCCCATTCGCCTGCATCGCCTGACCCCCGGCACCATGCCCACTCCCATGCGCATTATGTCCTCCACCATGCCCCAACGAAAACACCTTCTGCAAACTCCTCCTTATCCCGCCCTTCCCTCCTCCATTATTCTCATCACTCTGACTCCCCGACCTTTCCCTATCCCTATCCTCGGCTGTCGGCACCCTCGTCAAATGATTAACCACCCCCCCAACCAACGCCACAATACTCGATCTCCTCCCTGCCCCGGCCCCTTGCGCAGCAGCAGCAGCATCACTCTTCCTCCTCTGCTTCTCCGCCTTCTCCGCAAACCTCTCCATTCTCTCCACCCGTTCCCTCTCCTCCTTCGCCTCCCTCTGTTCCCTCACCTTCCGCTCCCTCTCCTCCTTCTGCAACCTAGCAACCTCCCTCGCCCTTTCCCTCACCTCACTAGCCTCCCTCGCAGCCCGTTCCCTCGCCTCCTTCTGCTGTTGCATCTGCCTCTGCAACGCTATTTTTCGTTGCCGCTGCGCGGCAATCTCAGCAGCACTCATCGGTTTCGGCACAGGCATGGGCGGTGCTGCGACGTTCGTGTACTGCGATTTGGGCGGCCACTCGCCGTCGCGCTTCCAACCCACGACGCAGGCGCGCAGCATGTCGGCCAGGTTGACGGGGCAGGAGGGTTGCATGTTGTTGATGATGATTTTGTCGTAGAGGGAGAGGTAGATGGAGGGCGTGACGGAGGCGCGCATGGGGTTTTGAGGCGGGAGGAGGGGAGGGGGGAGGGGGAGGAGGGTTTGCACTGGGTAGGCAGGGTGAGGGTGGGAAGTGGTGGTGTCGGAGGGGCCGGATGGTGAGGTGGGGGAGGTGGAGGGGGCGGTGCCGTCTGTTGATGTGCCGCCGCCGGCTGTTCCTGCTTCCCGGGCCGAAGTGTCGGATACGGCGTCGCTTTGGGCGCTTTGGGCGCTTTGCTGGGAGGTGCGCGTCGTCGTGGGGGACAAAGGGGCGGAGAGGTTTGTTGCTGGTGGTGGTGGTGAGCCGACTGGGTGCGCGGCGGCAGCGGCGGCGCTGGTGAACTCGGAGGAGCGGTGATGGCGCCAGAAGGAGAGACGGCGGGTCGTTGTCGACATCGTTGCCGTGGGAGA